>PITA01018966.1:0-38951 GCA_004023965.1 Spilogale gracilis | reverse complement strand
GGATTAAGGGAGTGGAGGGGGATGGAAAGGATGAAGGAGGGTGGAGGAGGATGGAGGGGATAGAGCGGAAAGGAAAAGGATGGAGGGAGGGAAGAAAGGAAGAAGGAGTGAGTAGGGTAATGGTCCATGTTTGGCTTGTTTTAACAAAACATGAACACTAAATTAAAACAGACTGTTACTATCCAGAAACAATCATAGAAATTTAGAAATGAACCCAGGTATACTGTGTGGTAAGAATGATTTACAGTAGTACAGAAGTGAATAATTCAATAGACATGACAACTAACTGATCATCCGGGATGAAACAAAGTTGGGTTCTTACTTCAGGACTTGCACTGATGTAAATTCCATGTGGATGTGGATTAATGACCACAGAGTCACAAAAGAAGATATTCTTATTACATATGTATAATATTCTTAAAACAGAAAAAGATCCCCTAATTCAGAAAATGAAAAACACCCAGTAAAACCTGGTCAAAAGACATGAAGGGGTAATCACAAAAGAAAAGACAAAAGCTCAAACTCATGAGATACAGACTGAATTCATTAACAACATACAGTTTCTCACCTAGAAGCCTGGGAAATATTTTAAGAGCTATAATGCTTATTAGTGTTCAAATAAAAGATGAAATGGAGAATATATAGGGCTAGGGAGTATGAATGAGTAGAACCAGGATGGAGAGCATCTGATGCTCTCAAACTTGTAAGAAAATATCCTAAGAAATAATCTTAGATGAAGAAGAAATTGAGAATGAGGTGATATGCCAAAGATGTGATAGTTAAAATTGTGAATATTGATAAAAAATAAAGTGACCAAGAATACAGAACTGATCATCTAAATGACAACCTATTGTGCAGTCACAGAAATTTTTGGAGAACATTTACTGGCATGGGGGAAGGGATGGGCATAAAACATACACTGCACGTGTACTCACCATGTCGCCAGAGTGAACAGTCAGTGAATTTGGACAGATGCAAGCCTGTATTCAAGTATCCACTCCGTTCTTCATCTGTTCCCTCAGCATTCATGCTGCATACACAACAGGAGTTGTGTGTCAGAGTCATCAAGACGACAGTGAATGATGACTTCTGCCACCCCCACAAGCCCCAAGGCAGCGGGTGCCAGCCCCATGGCGAGTCTCAGGAGGTGGAGGGCAGACAGGAGCATGTCCGTGCTGGGGGCGCTCACTGGAATGCCCTTCTCTTCTGCTGGGACTCTGTAGGGAACTGGTCCCCCAGGTGGTAACACAGAGTAGAACCATGGAGTCACAGTATCTGGACTGAAACCTCAAAAGAGGGATTTTTTATTCCCAGGAAAAGTTGTGCCCCCCCCCCCCGCACCCGGCATGAAGATGGAGGCTAAGCCGGCATGCCAGCAGTGTGTTTGTGAGGCAACTACTTGGCTAAGGAGGCTGGCCTGTCAGCAACTCACACGGCCGACATTGCCTCCAGGGGCTGAGCATGCTCCCAAATGGGGCAATATGGCCCTCTCTGGGGCTCCACATGAGCTATGGTCCTCCAAGTCTGAGCCACATCTGCGGCAGAGAAATGGGTTGCCTGAGTTTTGAACTCAAGTTTTGACTTGAGAGATGTCAGTGGTATTTGGGGGAAATATTTTTTAAAGAAAAGTCACAAATCATTTGGGCACACTAGACATTGGGTATCTACCCAAGGTGAATGTATTACCTTGCCCCAAAACACAGACAGGGAGTCACTCTTATGAATCTCCTCTGCCATTTATATCCTTGAAAATCTCATGCTTTATTGTACTTGGCCATTTTGCACATCTCCTAAGTAACTGTTATGTGCCAGGCATCCTACAAGGAGAGGCCAATGGAGACAAGTCAAGAAAACCAAGACAGGGTCCTTGCTGTTAAGTATCCCACAGTGTATGTGGGAAGACAAATATAAAAGCATGTAAGCAGGGCTCTGTGAGTGTAAAGACGGGGGAGTGGGGCTCTGGGGGTCCAGCCTGATGTCCCAGCCTGCCTCAGGGAGGTGAGGAAATAAGCCCCAGAGACAGTGACATCTCAGCTGTCAGTTAGAGCTCTCAGAAGTGGCAGAGGCATCCCCCCATGAGACGCACAGTATGTACAAAATGTAGATGTGGGAAGAAACAAGGAACTTGGGACCTGCACGTCCTCTGACCACGTGGGTGATTTTACATGATTTCTGGTACCCCTGGACATGACCCCTCATGTCTAGCTTAGGACAGGCTGCTGCCTTTAACCAAGGATTCCTGGAGCCCAGGTTGGTCAATAGGGGACCCTGAAGCCCCTGAAATCAACTATAAAATCACAGATATTTTCCAAACCTGCAGATTTCATCAGATTAAGGGGTTATCACTCCCAGAGGCTCTAGGAGTCATGGAGGCGTGGTTAGCTGCTCTGTCTTTAGTTTTTTTTTTTAATTCCAGTACAACTAACATATTGCTTTATATGAATTTCAGATGCACAATATGGTGTTTTGACAATTGTATACATTACTCAGTGTTCATCACAATAAGTGTACTCTTACCCTCCATCACCTATTTAACCTACCCATGACCCATCTTCCCTCTGATAACCATCTGTGTGTTCTCTATAGTTAAGAGTCTGTTTTTTGGTTTGTCTTTTTTTTCTTTGCTGTTTTGTTTCTTAAATTCCACATATAAGTGAAATCATATGGCATTTATCTTTCTCTGATTGACTTATTTCACTTAGCATTACACTCCCTAGGTCCGTCCCTAGGTCCATCCCTTGTTATCCTTGCAAATAGCAAGAATTCATTCTTTCCAATGGCTGAGTAATACCACGTTGGGTGTATACACCACATCTTCTTTATCCATTCATCTTTCGATGGACGCTTGAGTTGCTCCCATATCTTGTTTTTTGGAAATGATGCTGCAATAAACATACGGGGGCATGTCTTTCCAAATTAGTGTTTTCATTTTCTTTGGATAAATCCCCAGTAGTGGAATTACTGGGTCACACAATAGTTCTATTTTTAATTTTTTGAAGAACATTCATCTGTTTTCTGGACTGGTTGCACCAGTCTGCATTCCCACTAATAGTGCATGAGGATTCCTTTTTCTCCACATCCTCTGTATGGAAAATACTTGTTTCTTGTGGTGTTGATTCTAGCCATTCTGACAGATATGAGGTGATACCTCATGGTGGTTTTGATTTGCATTTCCTCAATGATAAATGATGTTGACCATCTTTTTATGAGTTTGTTGGCCATCTGTATGTCGTTTTTGGAGAAATGTGTGTTCATGTCTTCTGCCTATTTTTAATTGGGATTATTTGGGTTTTGAGGTGTTGAGCTGTATATGTTCTTTATATTTTTTGGATACAAACCCCTTAACAGATTTGTCATTTATAAATATCACCTCCCATTCAGTAGGTTGTCATATATATATATTTTATTGTTACTAAAAAAATTTATTTTTCCAGTGTTCCAAGATTCAGTCCCCATTCCCCACACCCAGTGCTCCACGCTTTGGGTGTCCCCAGTACCCACCACCAGGCTCTCCCATCCCTCCACCCCCCTCCCTCCAAGTCCCTCAGTTTGTTTCTGTGTGGTAAACAGTAGGTTGTCTTTTCCTTTTGTTGATGTTTTCCTTTGCTGTGAGGAACGTTTTTCTATTTTGATGGGTCCCAACAGTTTATTTGTGCTTTTGTCTCCCTTTGCCTTAGGTGACATATCTAACTCTTGCTTTGCTGAGCTGGGTTTCATGGAAGCAGAGATCTGCTCATGCTCTGGTGGGGCTGGAGCCTTTGTGGGGGGCACAAATATCTTTCCCATAGTTGTTCCCATATCAGCTCTCAGTTCTGGGTGCTAACAGGAAGCTCACCAACAGGAGGCACCAGCCTTGCCTACTCTCCTGCTGGGCCCAAGAGAAGAGCAAGGGGCAGGAGTACAGAAACTGCTGCCACGGGGCGCCTGGGTGGCTCAGTTGGTTAAGCAACTGCTTTCGGCTCAGGTCATGACCCTGGAGACCCAGGATCGAGCCCCACATCAGGCTTCCTGCTCGGCTTCTCCCTCTCTCAGTTCCCCTGCCATGTTCCCTCTCTAGCTATGTTTCTCTCTGTCAAATAAATAAATAAATAAACAAACAAACAGATAGATAAATAAATAAATAAAGCTGCCGCCAGATGGAAGGACTCATCACCTCTGAAATCACTAGTGTTGGTGCTCCCGGCCTCAGATCCTCACCTGCCGACAACAGCAGCCTCAGCGGCAGTCATGGGGTGCTGTCAGGGCCCACAGACACATGAAAGCATCTGGGAAAATACTAAGTAATCAATGTGAACAGAGGTGGGGCCTCCCCCAAGGTACAGGAATAGGGGGACTCTGCCGGCAGCAGAGTGCTGGCCAGACCCCAGTGCTCCAGCTTCTCTGTGCAGCGAAAACCAGTCACAGAGCCTCAGTCCCCTTTTAAGGACGGGGGCTGCTTGGACAGGATGCAGTGGTAATAATGTCTTTACTTGTCTAGCATTCTATACTATTCAATGTGAATCTGTAGGTACTCTGCTCAGTTAATCCAATTAATCTTTATGGTCCCAACTGTGGATACTTAGACAGGTATTGGTATGTTCACCTAAGCAAAGGAAATGAATGGTTGCTTTGCAAAAGAAGAAATACAGGTAACTAATAAATGCAAACTAAAACAAGACATGATTTGTCTTCTGTCATATTGGCCAGAATTATGTTAAAAGTTAGTGTGTGTTTGGCATTTTGTAAAGCTTACTGAGTCACTGTTAAGTACTAGGCAGTGGGAGAAGAGAAAGGACATACAGATCTGGATTACTCCGACTGAGTCCTTGCCCTCAAGAGGCTTTGATCTAAAGCAGGGCTTCTCAACCTCTGCACAACTGACATCAGTGTTAGGGTCACCCTTTGCTGGGGGAAGAGGCTCCTGTGCACGAAGGGTGCTCAGCAGCACCCCAACCTCCATGCACTAAATTCCAGTAGTACTCCAGCCCCAGCTGAGAGAATCAAAAATGCCTTCAGACATTGCAAAATGCCTCCTGGGCAGCAAAACTGCCACCAGTTGAAAACCACTGGTCCAGGTTAACAAGAAAACTGGGAAACTGTTGACAAACTATTGGTGGAAGTAGAATTTAATCAGAGGGCAATGTGATGTAACAATGTGTCTTGAGCTTCCTCAGATGCCTTGCTCGAGCAACTGCACTTCTGGTAGGCCAGGGGAACCTTGGTGTAGCTTGCTTCTGACTGAAGAAAGCAAGCCTTGCTAGAAATTCTAACCCGAGTCTACAGCAACCAAGACATATACAAATACAACAGAGAAAACAGGAGAAATGTACCCATTCCCAGATGCAACATAGTAAAGTGAAGATTGTCCAAGAAAAAGAGAAAACTGTAATGGCAGCTGAGGGTCAAGTGATTCTCTACAAAGAAATAGTAATCAGAACAGCAAATAACTTCTTGTTAGCCCTAAGAAAAGCCCACAGGAATGGAACAATATCTTTATGGGGCTGTAAGAAAAAAAAAATCTAAAATTCTACATTACAATAAAGTACTGTTCAAGAGTAAAGACAAAATTAAGACATTTTCAGACAAAGATTGAAAAAAAGTTACCACTCACAGCATGAAAGAATTCTGAAAAGAAGCTGTTGACCAATAAGAAATGAGGAACAAAGGCAGAGAATCAAGAGGCAGGGATCAAAATGCCAGCAAACATATGAAGAACTAGTTGTTGTTAATAGCCAGGTAAATAAACCAGGATTTCATTTAGGGAGGTAAAAAGATAAGGCCAAAGTAAAATACTGACAACAGCATGTTAGAAAATAGAGTAAGTGGTCAGACTACAAGGTTTCAACATCGTCACACTGTTAGGTGGGGGGAGATAGGCACAGTCCTGAGGTCCAGAGTTCACTGAAGCAAGTGTGTGCGTCAAAGCTTACGGCCAGCCATGAAAAGAACTGCACTTGAATGGGGGACTTCCATACCAGTACCAGAAGTAAAGGGAATAAAGGAACTTTGATCAGTTATTCACTCTGTGCTAGGAGACTGAAAGGAAGGGGGAAAAAATGTCAAAGAAAACTGCAATAAATAGAGTACAAAATACCAGTGCTCGAACTAGGTCTAAATTCATCAGTCATCACAGTAAATGTAAACGGGTAAAATACTACAGTTAAAAGACAGATTTTGAGATAGGATTGATCCACCTACATGATGCCTCAAGGAGCTGAAATAACATCAGAAAAGATTGATGTGAAAAGATGGGAAGAAGAAAGATGTCAGAAATGTGGAAACTGAGCGTAGGCAGAAAAAGAACCCCACTGACTGCTCTATATTGTCGACAAAGCCACACATGGTCTGGCCTGGAAGGAAGTCCCCAACATGCTCCAAAACCAGAGAGCACCTCTGAGGAACCAAAGGGTTAAAATTCCTTGGCAAAGGTTAAAATTCAAAGGCAAAATTCCTTGATCAGGAACTGTCCAAAAGGGTTAGCCAGCCTGGTCTCACAACTCAGCCTCAGTATCAGCAGATGCATAAGAAAGGCTTACAAAGGGACGCCTGGGTGGCTCAGTTGGTTAAGCCACTGCCTTCGGCTCAGGTCATGATCCCGGAGATCCAGGATCGAGTCCCACATCAGGCTCCCTGCTCGGCAGGAAGCCTGCTTCTCCCTCTCTCACTCCCCCTGCTTGTGTTCCCTCTCTGGCTGTGTTTCTCTCTGTCAAATAAATAAAATCTTAAAAAAAAAAAAAAAAAGAAAGGCTTACTAAACAGAATGCCTTGAAAATCAAGAACTTCTAACACAAACAGAAATGCCAGGAAAATGTTCTAATGGGAGCTATGTCTGGGAGAAAAGGTCCTGTGGCTGCATGTTAGTCTTTGGGTCGTGACTTCTGAAATCCACATGGATAAATAAACCAGGAAACTGACCACGATGATTTTGGAGAAGGATGTAGAGGCGGTACTGAATTCTTTGTCCTTATCAATTAAGGACATACTAACTTGAGACACATTATTGTCGTAGGGATATAAAAGCAGACCTTGGAACCGGACAGCACAGAGGACTATCTGGGAAGCTGCACTGTGACAAAAGCAGGTTTACAACCTCCCGCTGAAAAGATGGATCGGTTGATTATTGATGCGGGAACAGCAAGCCAGCCACATGAGCGTCCATCCTGAACCAGAACTAAATTCCCGATGGACTTAATACATGAATGTTAAAAGGAAAAGTAAAACGTCTAGGAGAACAACAATCACCTAACATTTCCTGGGTGATTTTCAGGCGCTTGGCACTCTTTCAAGGAGATTATACTAAATCTGAAAAACAATGAAGCCAGTACTATCATCCCCATTTTATAAAGGAAAAAGTGGGGTCCAGAGAGAGGTCTCTCCCGAGTCACAGGGCTACTAGGTACTGTGGCCTACCAGCACACTGCTGGGTATAACACACGGGGCTCTCAACGGAGCGGGGGCAGGTATGCTCTTCATAAAGAAGACGCCCAAAGCACAAGCCATAAGAGAAAAGATGGGTATGTGGGACTAGGTTAACATCAAAATCTTTGACATAGACATCATAAGCCACATGAAAGACAAGTTGTAGTCTAAAAAACTTTTTTAGTTTTTGGAATGCAATACAGTGGACAAAGAAATAGCACCTGGACTACATAAAGAACTAAAAATTAATGAGAAAAATGTGTCCAGGCCACTAGGAACAGCAGCAGGTGACAAGGGGAAGCTGGAGAACTATGCTCACATTTCTGAGCAACACGGGAAATGCAAATGAAGTAATAAGACATAACTTCCCCACAGTCGGGTCAGCAAAATGTGTACTCTGACAACACCTTGCTGGAAAAGCCACGAGCTAAGGGCAGTCTGACATCATGTCAGGGGAATCTGGGGATGAGAACAGGAGCAGCCCTTTGGCAGGATAAAGAAACCCCGGCAGCTGTGCATCTCGGGGGAGCCGCTGGGAGCTTGCCGCACCCCACCTTCTCTCACCATCTCCGTGTAGACAGTTTCTGCACAGTCTGCCATCAAAAAGCCTTCTCTTTCTCCCTACATCTGTAGGCATCACTCAGTCCATCAGAGCCCCATGGAAACTCCCACACAGAACATAATGAGCCATTAAACACGACTTTGAAGAAAAATGTTTAACCACAGGGGAAAACATTCACAGTACATTGTTAGAGAAGGGTTCAAAACATTATGTACAATAAGATCCAAATTTTAAGAGTACAGGAAAGAGAAAATATGCAAAAACTATACACTAAATATTCTTTTTATTTCTAACTAGTTTTATATGTACCCTTTTCTATCTTATTTCAAAAATTTAAATCTTCTTTATTAACAGTGTAAATTTTGTGATTAAAAAGTTTTTGAATCCGTTTATAATACTCTCCTGCTTCACATATTTATTATACACATCATATATTTATATGTTATGAATACCCATATATTTTTATATGCACAGAAATATATGAATATGTATTATATCATTAAATACTTCTGTTTTTCCTCTTTCGGGCTCTGTGCTCAGTGCTTGACCTGCACATCTTCAAGGCCCACTCCCCAAGACCAAGGGGCATCCCAGAACTTGCCAGGAGCAGCAGCGGGTCTGACTGACTCCACCACATTTCCTCTGCCATGCTGGACCAAAGACCCAGATAAAACCTCCAAACCTACGTCTCAGTGCTGGTCGAGGCAGAGACAGAAACAGGTCTCCTGGCGGCAATCCCCCCATGTCACAGCTCTGCATACAGGGTCTCCTTGTGTGCCAAAGGTAGTAACCTTGGGTGTGCAATGGACGACTAGGATTCACCTCATTGTGAAAGAGTTCCCAGAGTCTCCCAGAGCAGCAGAGAGCACATCGAGGGAAGCACTACCCCTAGACGATGAGCAGGAGAGGCCACACCCTTTGGAAGCAGGAACTGAGCGGAGACATAACCGAGATCATGAGCTACATGTCAGACACATGTACATCACGTCCCAAGAAGGTGATGGTCTGAGATTCAGTTCTAGCTGCGCCTCTTAGTATCCTGAAGCTGTCACAACAAAAGACTCCAGACTGTGTTGTTTGAAGCAATAGACATATTCTCTCCCAGTTCTGGAGGCCAAAAGTCTGAAATCAAGATGCTGGCAGGGATGTGGACTCCAAGGGACAATGTCTTCTTGCTGCTCCTCCAGCTTCTGGTGGCTCCAGGCACCCCGGGCTGCAGGCTGCATCACTCCCATCCTGTCTCTGCCTGCATGTGGCCCTCACCTCTGTCTCTCTCTGCCTTCTCTTCTGTCACTAGAACAGGCATCACTGGATTCAGGGCCCACCTGGATAATTCACGATAATCTCATCTCAAGATCCTTGACTAAATGACATCTGCAAAAACCCACCTACGGTCACATTCCCAAGTTCTTGGTGGACATACCTTTAAGAGACTTGCCACTTAACCCATTATAGCCTCTTACAGGTATTTAGTGACAAAAGCAAGGTATTTAGCCTGTCAGCATTAGTTCTTTATCTAGAAAATGAGGATAATAATTCCTGGGTTATTCTGAAAATCTGTTCAGATTTTGTACATGTATATATACACAAATACATAAAAGGTGCTTTAAAGAGTGCAGGGTACACAGTGAGTCTCAACTGAATGTCACTTACTAGAGACACCATCATCATCACGTTCTTCACCCCCAGTTCAGCAAAATTGGCTTCCTCCCAAATCAGCAGAGACAAGTCTCAGAGTCCAAAGAGGAGGAATAACCCCCAAGGTTCATACTGAACTATTCACCTCCAGTTCAGCAATGCTGGATTCTTCCCAAATCAGCAGATACAGGTCTCAGAGTCCCAAAAGGAGGAATAACCCCCCGAGGTTCATACTGAACAATGTGGAGTCTAACACCAACTTCTCGCAGGCATGGCTGTCCAAGGTCCGCTCCTATGGCAAGCCACCTCTAGCCACTGTCTAGTGAGGCAGCAAAGCAGGCGGGGGAGCCCCAGTGGACAGAGAAGGTCATGCCAGCTCTGAACAGGTAGAGCTCCACGTGCAGCTCAGAGCCTCTCTGGCCTCGGGTCTGGGACCCCTTCCAGCAGGGGTGACGCAGCAGTGCTTTATAGATTCACATCAGCCCCAACAAGCAGGTGCCGGCACACCCAGGATGCTCCAGAGAATAGACACAGCAATGCACAGAGGTCATGTGGGGCTGGCTCCAAGGCAGGGCTCAGAGGCCACTGCCCCTTCTTAGCTGCCTTACCGTATAGTATCATCATTACAAAGTGACTGGCCTGCAGAGGGGCATGGGGCGGGCTCTCACAGTCCATCCCTACAGAGGATCTCTTGGTCACATGGGCCTCCAGCTCCTAGTCCCCTGTGACAGCAAGGAAGTGGAGCTTCAGGGTCACTCCCTTGACCTCACCTAGGTCCAGATCCACGTTCCAGGTCCCAGGAGTGGGGACTTCCAATCACACTCATAACCACAAAGCTGTCTCTGACACACTTGCCTTTACAAATTCCCAGTCCTTTGATACACGTAGGACCTGACCTAGAAATGTCCCCACTCTAATGCCAGGGCATGCCTACAGATCCTGGCCTATAGGCCCCATCTCCCCAAACCATCACACCTGCCCCCTCACTAGCCAGCCTGGTAAGCCACCTAACCAGTGGGACATCTGGAGGTCTGAGACTACCAAGCACATTTCCCTGCTTCCTCCAGCTCCTCTTCCTCTCCTTATTTGGGACTCAAACACAGAATAATGAAAGATAATAGAACTTGTGACACCAAATGGCCAGAATGCCACTTGCCTTTTTTATGACAATAAAGGGAGGTGAGAGGTAACGATCAAGTATGACCAGGGATCATCTGTGGTCCATCCGAGGTAACAATCAAGTATGACCGGGGATCACCTGTGGTCCATCCGTGGTAACAATCAAGTATGACTGGGGATCATCTGTGGTCCATCTGAGGTAATGATCAAGTATGACCAAGGATCATCTGTGGTCCATCCATGGTAATGATCAAGTATGACCCAGGATCATCTGTGGTCCATCCGTGGTAATAATCAAATATGACTGAGAATCATCTGTGGTCCATCTGTGGTAATGATCAAGTATGACCAAGGATCATCTGTGGTCCATCCATGGCCGCTGCCCCAGTGGGCGACCTTCCCCCCAGGCATCCCATGCTGCAGACAACTGACAGGTGGGGTGGGGTTCAGCCTCCACTCCCAGGCGATGCTCTTCATTGTGGCTCCCTGAGCAGGGGTGCAGCAGGACGGCTACACGAAGACCAGGACATGACCCTAACACACTGTGCAGTGTTTGACACAAAATAAATGTTTGACCATGGTGTGCTACTGTCATTGTCAGAAGCAGAATTCTCTAAGCTATACATGTAGCCACCATGTCAGGTCATGGTCATGGATTCCATGGGATCATTTCTGGTCCAGCTCAAATATCCCATGGCAAGTATATATTCTTTAGCTCTCAATTCAACTCAGCAAGTGTATACTGGGTGCCCACAACACACCCAGAACCATGCTAGAAAGTATCAGAAATGGAGCCCCAACTTGAAGGAGGAGGCAAGTGAATTCACAGAGAGGCAGCAGCAGGGTAGACAGATGTAAGCTCAAGTCCCAGTGGTGCCTTTCACCAGAGTGCTGGTGTTGGCCAATTCCTGAAACCTCTCTGGACCTCAGTGTCCTCATCTGGCAATGGAGCATCATGGCAACTCATCTTGTTAAGGAGGGCCCAATGACGCAGCACTTTCAATGCTCTCTTAACAGTGTTTTCAGAGAGTATGCACTTCATAAATGCTGGAGATTATCCAGGGGCAAAGCACAAAGGGAGATGAGGAGAGGCAGGGACATCTGGAGGGAGGTAGGGGAGACATCAGGGATGGCTTCGATCAAGGTGAGGTCTGCAGAGAAGGCAGGAGTGAAGAGTGGTCATTCCAGACCCCCTGAGAAGGTGGGGAGGTCACAGTGCATCTGGGCACTGCCAGTACCCCTGATTAATGAAGCCTCATAATATACTGGAAAATACAACGGATGGAGAATAGGGAAGTGTTTCTGGGGGCAGAGCAGACCTAAAACCCTAGCTGCGGTTTTCCTTCTGGTTTCAAAAGAAAAGAACTCCCAGTTGTGCTCCCTCTGGATCCTCTAGGTACAAGGGGATCTGGATGAGATGAGACAGCCATCTATGTTCTGGAGCCTCGTTTTCCAGAAGACAACTGCACTAAGTCTGTTGGCATTAACAGTTTATCTTCTCTAATAATAATGCAAACTTGACCCTGAGAACAACTTCCCCTTCAATCCCAGCCTCACCAGGTGGAAAGCAGCTGGGAAACTGAGAGTATGTGGCCCGTGCCACTGATAAGTGACAGGATGGGGACTCTCCTGGCCCCAGGAGTCTGGATCCCACTGCATCAATGGCACAGACCGGCAAACCCGACTCTCTCAGATTCAGTAACACTTGTATCAATGACAGATGCAGCAGTAATTTCTATAAGCCTCTGTTTTCTGATCCATAAAATGTGAATGATAATGGGTACCTACCTCATGGGGTTGTATCAACTATTAAGTACATGAGACCATTAACACACTGCCCCGCACACAGTAGCTAACCAACAAGTACTATTGCTATAGTAATAATAATACAAGTGCTTGTTGTGACTATTGTATTTGTACTTCTAGAATAAATCTTAAATTCACACACTTCCTCTCCACTGCCCTCACCCTCATCTAGGCTACCATCACTACCAGCCTCTTCGACATTCTCCATATGGTCCCTTCACTTCCACTCCAGTCCCTCCAATAGTCTCGACATTGCAGCAAGAGCAATGAACCTAGAACACCTGCCACATTCCTCCCTCACTTGTTTCAAACCCTGCAATGATTCTCCATTGGCCTTCCCAACCCTTCCCTTCCCCCTCACAGCCTTGCATGTCCTGGCCCTCATCCATCTTCTCCTAGACACCCGGACACTGTCAATTTCCTTTACTTCCTGGAAAATAGTGAGCCCAGCCCTGCCTCAGGGCCTGTGCACAGGTTGTTCCCTCTACTTGGCATTGCTCCAGTGTGTCCACCATCTTGGAATGGCTGTCTCCTCCTCACATCCTCCATAACCACCACCTGCAAAGCATCCTGCCTCCAACACCCTCACTCACCACACTAAACAGTAAGATGATCATTTGTTTAGCCATTAACTCCAGTCTTGGGTATATGCCCAACAGAAACAATTACACATATTCACCAAAAAATGCCTATAAAATATTCACAGCACAACTTAGGGCCCTCAAGCTGGAGATGCCCAAAGGCCCGCCAGCCAATGGGATCAATAATAACTTGCTGTGTTTACGGCTGACAGAATGCTGGCCAGTGAGAAGAACAAATGAGCTAGAAGTGCCCATGACACAAATGAACCTGACTCAGTACCATAGAGGGAAAGGGACCAGGTGCAAAAACAACACATTCTTCATGACTCTGGGACATGAAGCTCAACCAACCAGGCAAAACGGATCTGTGATGTCTGAAGTCAGGACGGTGGTGAATTTGGGGTGTGGAGGGGAGCCACTTCTATCCCAGACCTGCTGCTTGACTGGGATGCAGGCTCCAGGCCCAGGGGTTGCTCACCTGGTGAAAACTCACGGAGCTGTGAACATCCCACATGTGAACTTTCTGCTGGCGTGTCTCTCGTCAGTGAAAAGGCAACCCTCACACAGCTGGGTAAGGGCCTGTCTGCTCTGGGCTGTCTGCGGCCTCTCCCTGAAGGGACACACACACCAGCTTCTTGGGTGGAGAGGGCCACTGAAAATAATGAAGAGCGTGGATGTGATGGACTTCGAACTCCCTCCCCTGTATTTGTCACGGCAGCATCTCAACCGCAGCATCATCAGCGGCAGAGCCAACCCAGTCCTCTCACTCCAGGGATATCCGTGGACCTCTGGAGTCCCAACTGGGGGGCTGCTACTGCTGAGGAGGTGGAGGCCAGGGCCGCTGCTCCCCAACACACAAGGAACCATGCGTTACCTGTGCTTCACTGACAAAAAAACCGACAGGATACAGATGCCCCAGGCCCCAGGGCCGGTGAGCAGCAAAAACCAGGCAGGAGCCAGGATTCCTGACTCCCGACCTGCTGTCGGGCCTGGAGCCTTGGCCCAATTTTCTGAGTCCAGCTTTAAGATGCCACCCCTTCCCTGGGGGCCATATAAAGTAAGAAGATTCTGTCCAGTTCCAGAAATGAGACAGTGAGAGCATTTTCAGGAGCAAAGAAATGTCCTGCTTTCCTTGTTATTGCTTTAGTTTTTACAGAGAGCTTGGGAGGAAAATACGATCAGCCACTAAACCTCATGAGAAACCTGTGGTGTTAGCACACTGTGCCAGGCTGATGCTGGCAGAATAAAACACTCAAGAAGTGGAACACTGCATGGGAGGGAGAGACAGGTCCTGGGCCACTTTTCTTCATCACCTGGTCATGTTTTCCAAAGGCAGGAAGGGGGAAACACCCTTCTCTGAAGCTATTCATCTTCTTTCACAGAGAAGATCACGTTTTGCAGCTGTGAAGCCTACACACACCATTACAAGATTTCAGCAAGAAGCTTCCTGGGAACAGTAGTCGTGGTGTTGATTAATCTGTACATTGAAGTAGAATGGAGCCTCTGTGTGGAGTAGTTTTATCCATTCCTTGCAGATGGAGTCATACACCAGCTGGACATGTCTTGGATTGTAATGAAGTTCCAATCTGTTGCATTCCCCAGACCTCTGCTTTCTCAGCTCGAAAAGCTGACACGTGAATGCCGGCACAAATCTATCACAGCACCAAGCCCAAACTATTATTGGCTCAGCCCCTAATCCCTGCCAGGAAGTGTGCTGGGCACGGACGATTCAGAGGGAGGACCATGGGAGACAAGGAAGTGTTAGGTAAGTACCTGGACTCCCTGCCCTAGACATACTTCATGGCAGGTTACTCAAGAATACAATAAGGAGCTCTCATAGGGCAGCTGTGTGCACACAATTCCCAAAGACTGAGCTCCTCCATCGTTGGTCTTGCTCATTTTACAGGCTTTCTGCATCCATCACCTATCATTCCCTCATTTATAACTGCAACTTGGCTTCCTCAGGGCACTTGTCTCTCTCCTGATGTGCTCATCTTTGTAAACTAAAGTGCCCACCAGTCCCCAGGTGACAGGGGAGACACAGGATCCAAGTGAGACCAGACAGACTCTGTCCTGGTCATGGGAAATGGGGCAGTGTAGCTAAAGTACAGCTATAACTTAGTTATCCATTCAGCAAATATTCACAGACACCTGCTGCATGCCAGACCCTTTTCAGGGGCTGAGGGTGCACAGGGAAGGGGCCAGGCAGGTGGACCCTTTGCTGCTTCCACGCAGGAGGCAGGAAATAAATGAAACAGCACACTGTGTCTCCTCCAGTAACAGTGGGCGTGTGTCAACAAAGGAGCAGCAGATATAAGAAGGGGCAGAAATGCAGGGGGTGCCATTCGGGAGCACCGGGGAGCACATCCCACGGAGGGGGCACTGGAGCAGGGCCTGATCTTCCTTCCTCCTTTACATTTCCTGTTGAGACTCAGGGGTGGGTTCAACCCCCTAGATCAGGGGTACCAAACCTTTGTCAGTAAAGGGTCAGATGGTAACTATTTCCAGCTCTGAGGGCTGTGTGCCTCTGTCAGATCTCCGCCCCCATGATAGCAGCTGCCAGCCACATATGGAAGAACAGGAATGGCTCTCGTCCCATTTCAACACAGATGGCAGGCCATCACTCCTGTAGCCCTGCCCTGCCCTTCACATCTGTGCTGCGTCTGTCCTTCCCTGGGTCAGTCCTCTGACAGTGCCTCCAGCTAATTCAGTGTAGTCCCTGTTAGTCTTCGAGTAAACTAGTTTCCTGCCTGACTTGGCAAAGCAGCCTTCTCTTGTTTGCAACCAGATGAACCTAATGGATCTAGAAGACACTTCTCAAATGAAGAAGAGTAGCAGCGTCCCCGAGTTTTTTCCAAACAGCAGAAGTCATAAAGGATGAGTGGTGCCTTCAAATCCTTACTGCCACATTTTATAGGTTGAAAAGGAAAGAAACCTGCCTAAGGTCACTCAGCAAACCCAAAATAACCAGGGCAAGGCCCCTAATGTACAATTTCCCTAGTTCAGTGCTCACATTCTAGGTCCTGTCCACTGGAAACAGCAGAAAAACTACCAATTCAATAAACTGAGGCTAATTTTACCTGCACGACAAGAAGTCTACACAGGTCTAACGATGTCAGGGCTGGGGTCTCCACAATTTCCCTTGGCCTCCCTTCATGACTGCAAAATGGCTGCCACCACTCCAGACATCACATAGATGTTCTAGGCCAGAAAGAAAAGGAAAGGCAAGTATCTAAACAGTCTTTTCTCTCCCAAAAGCCAAAGTTTTGCAGCAATTGCCCAAAACACTTGTGCTTATTATATATGGCCATTTCTAAATGTTTAGGATTCTGAGAAAGTGGATATTCACTTTTCAGCCCCTGAAGTAGGCACAGAGAAGGCAGAAGGGCTCAGGAATCATGTCCGGTTTTTTAAAGCAGCATCCTCAGTTTCCCTTCTACAAACATAGGGTTGCAAACTGCTCCCTGCACTGATTCCAAACCACCACTGGGCCACCCTTCTCTGTGATGCAGGGGTTCCAGAGTCCAGCGGGTCAAACATTCCACTTAGGGAAGGAACTCTGTAAAAAACATTCCCAGATTCCACTTAAAAACTTATAGGGTCAGAATTCTGGAAAGAGGGCCCAGGAATCTAGATTTCGATGAGCCCTTTGGTTATAAATTTAACGTTTTTAAAGCTGGCCCTCCAATCCCAATCCCAGTCCCCATTCCCCTTCTGTGGGCCCCTTTGTGGCAGTCCTCCTGTGTGGATGCTTCGGAGCATGTGCAAGCGTGTACCCATACCTGCTCACCATCCTGTACAAGTAGAAAGCCCCCTACACTCAGAGGCACTTCGCTTCCTCACCCAGTTACTCACCTCAGAAATGGCACCACATTACCATTCAAAGATCTACTTATACCTTCTTCATGGTGGAGAGTAGACGGTCTGTACCTTGTCCAAGTGCCCTGAGTAACTCAGCATCAGCCGGCCGTGGGAATGGCGGGCAGCCACTTGCCATGGCGCTAATCAGACCATAGCATAAGAGCAAGGACAGCATCTGGATATGGGCCAGCCACGGAGCCAGCACCAGCCACCGAGTCACACACATGACCCTCTCCATAAGTCCTGAAGGTAGGAGCATGACCCAGCCCCATTTTACAGATGAGGACCTTGTGGCACAGAGAGAGTAAGTCACCTCCCCTGTGGTCTGACTCAGTCATACCTTTAACCTGGCCAGTGCAGTGTGTAGCCTCACCCGCAGCCCTGCAGCACGGCAAAGTCTCCTGAGCACGTGAAGCAGGATCAGTGTCTGGTCACCCAGGATCCTCCGCTCCCATCATAATCTGAGCTCGGTCCTTCTTTCCCGCATCACCTGCCCACCCCTACGCAAACAACTCCAGAGAGTCTCAAAATCTAGGCCAGGATCCAGCTATTGGTCCTTGGTTTCTATAGTGTGAAAAATCAGTGGAAGCTTCTGCCTGGACACCTGGTATGCAAAGCCACCTGACATCCCAGACACAGGCATCGCTCAGCACACAGCAGAAAGCAGCACCTGCGTTCCTCCCTAGCTGTGGTCTTCTGAGGGGGGATGACGTTCACCAGCTTGCCTACCCCAGGGTCCAAGCCCACAGGCAGTGCTCCATGAATGTACTTCCTGAAGAAGATATTATTCTCCCAAAGGCCCCTCAAAATTGTGGCTGCAGTGAAGGGTTAAATTTGTCATCTGATCCTGAAACTGCATGTTGTCTCTTCTGCCCCACACCAGGCAAAAGAACAGAGGAAAAGCATGCGGTCCTTGCTTTCAAAGAACTTTCTCCCCTAGGATAAGGATAGACGTGCACAGCATTAAGTGTGTGGTAAGGCAGAACAGGGAAAATCCTGGTGCTAACACAGAGCAGGGGTGTGAGGAGGTGTGAGAGGACAGATGGGAGTAATTGCCCAGGGCTGAGACCACTTCCTGAGCACCCGTCCCCGCTGGACTCTGAGACCTATGCACCTGACCCTAAGCCAAGAAAGCTGACTGGTAACTACTTGCTGAATGAATGAATGACAGCGACCTCCATGTGGCTACCCAACCACTCTATATGCTGCCTTTCCGGAAGCAGACAGAGCAGTTCCATCAACCTGAGGCTCAGTCTGCGCCGGTAAAATGGGGACGGTAATGGGCCTTCTTGGTGGAGCCATCCTGAGGATTGAACGGACTAATCCAGAGAGTGTGCGAAAAAAAGGGGTAAAAACAGTGAGCACTCAGTCTCCATCAGCCATGTCCACATGGCTCCTTCACTCTGGGCATGAGCAAGCCGCACCTGTTTAGGGGTACCTGGCGCTCATGCCCACGTCACCGGGGGTCCACTCCTGTTCCCACAGCACCACTGCCGTGGCACCATATCGCCCTGGAACCCTGACATCAGCAAAAGCCAAGGCATCAGTGCTCATCGCCCAAGACACACAGTCTCACAGAAGCCAGAAGCCATCACAGAGGGGACCCACAGTAGGTGCTTGCTAATCGTGGATGCGCTGAGGCCAAGGCAAGGGCACAATCTCCCTGGAAGTTCATTTCTTCTCTTTAGTCAAATTCCTGCTCCCCTTTCATTTTAATTTCTTTCCCCTTCATCTCTCCTGAAATTTGAGCCAGGTAAAGGATGCAATTATACCATCAAGTATGCTCTCCATGTAGTCGTGCCGTTCAGTGCTGATCTTAAAGGAGATACATAGGCTGTCAATTTCTGAAACTCAACACTCATATCTGAAAATTGATTATGTGCCAGGTACTGGGGATATGTAATTCCTAAAACCTCCTCTGCTCTCTGAGACTCACAGAAACCATGGGGAGGGGTAGGGGACCGTTGTAAGACAGTGAAGGGAAGGCCAAGAGGTTTATGGCAGCAACTGAGATAAAACGTTAAGTGGGGTCAGCTGAAGTCTCCAAGGACTGATTTTTCAGAACAGAGTCTTGAAGGGCAATTAAGAGCCCACAAGGAGATCCAACAGAGGAACAGTATCCCATGAAAGGAACATCTGCAAAACTCGCACTTACAATAACACGCTGCACGTTCAAGTGACCAGAAGCAGTCAGAGAGAGACAAGGACAGACTGGCCTCCCCCACGCTCTGTGTCTGTGTCCCTGGCAGACATTATCAGCCAGCCGTGGCCTGGCTCCAGAGAGCTCTGACCCAGCCTGGGAGTCCTCCCAGTGGGGCTCCCAGGAGCCTCCCCATATAAGAGTTGTAACAAGAAGGACAGGAAACAAGGCCACATTGTAGAGGCGGGACAAAGGGGATGTCATTGCTGCTTCTTAGCAGAGGAGTATTTACTTCTGTCAGTGCTTTGGAAACTCTGGTCATCGGAAAGAATGGATTAGAGCAAGAGGTGGAGGGGAAGGCAGGGGAGAGGGAGGACAGGGAGGGTGGGCAGGCAGCAGCTCCCGTGAGCCAGATCATCCGAGGAGCCGTCAGACACCGGAGGGATAGAGGCTGAGGCCAGGAGACACTTTGGAAGGAGAAGGGGAAGGATGTGGTGTGACTTCAGGTGGAGATTTAGAAGTCAAGAAAGCCCTTAACTAGGTCTGGGAACTCAGGAGCAGGAGGAGACAAGGGGCTTAGACGCAGAGCAGCGCGGCCAAGGCCTGGAGTCTGGGCCCCTCCGAGTCTGGTGGCCTGGATGGGAGTCCAGTCCCACCAATTCCTAGCAGCACGACCTCACGCACAGTCAGCACCACTCGAGGCACAGGCTCTGGAGTCAGGGTACCTGGGTTCCAGCTGTGGCCTGGCTATGAACCCTCATTAAGGCTGCCTGACTCCCCAGCACTGAGCTTAGACGGGGCCAATGCCAGGGCAGTAGATAAGGAAACCACATGAAGCGCTGAAGGATGTCCCAGGCCACATGGCCCAGAGGCAGTGAGGGGTGGCGTGGCATCACCCTACCCTTCCACTCCTCCAGACTTGTCACCAGGCTGCCTCCAGGGTCATACCACCTGGCTACAGCCCCCTCCCTTCCTGCTTTGCTGACCTCCTACCTCCCAAACCTGGAGTTTACTTCAGGCTGAGATTTAACACTGACAGGCGGTCCTTGGCCTTGAACTCTGGACTCCTAACACACTTCTTTACTCCTGACCTCTGGCCACACTGAGGTATGATCTCAAGCTGCCCACTCCGTGACAGCAGCCCGGGGTCTTCAGGCAAGGCCAGCCCTGCCTCCCGCACCTCACATTCTAGGTGGTGCTCCAAGATCAGCCCACCTTTGCCATCTATGTCCCTGGGCTGAAATGAGATCTGAAATGAGACACAGTCCCGCCTTGGACACACACACACACACACACACACACACACACAGGACCTGCTCAGCACCTCACAGCCACTGTCTGTTCTGGGACTACCCAGCCTCTAAAATTCCAATTTTCTTACAGGTTTCTGCTAAGGAAATGCAGAAGTATCAAGCATCACGTTTCCAAGGTACTGAGAGCCGTTCCAATACCTATGAAAGGCTGCAGCAACAACCAAGAACCTCCTTTCAGTGAAAAAGCTATTTACACAAAGAAACAAGTTAACTTTTAATAATGCCAACAAAGCAAAGCTCTCGCTGATGGACACTTGACCACCAACCCATGGCACATCTGTACTTACAGACAAGGAGATGGGAAGAAGTTGGGATGGCCCACTTAGAGACCCTCAGAAGGATGGCAACCTGACAGGGGCTTATTCTCCAGCTGGGATGCATTACCCTTGAATGACTCAGAACCTTCATGGGATCCATCAAGGTTGCTGCATCCCCAAACCCACTGTGATGATAGCGGCATGTGGGTGCACTTCACCTCTAAAAGGATGCATAAAATAAAGATCTCTAAAGGCAAAGTTCCTCTTTTGATCTCTCCTGGCCAGTCTTCACTCCCCTCCAGAGCAAGTCTGGGCTCCCCAGTGCTCTGAAGACTGAATCTGTTATGGGCCCCAGTGCTTGGCTTTGAGCTGGAAGCAACAGCAGCCCCGGGGCACAGGGGGTCCACTGTGCCTTGTGCTGACTGCCTTTGCTCAGGGTTGGCTGCTCCCACCAGGCAATCTGGAGCCGTTCCCAGGTCAGGAAGCCTGACTGTGCAAACCTACCCTCTTTACTCCCTAACCCTACCGGTTTCTGCCTGGGGAGAGAGGCACCTGATTCATTACCAGCTGGGATGTGTTACCCCACACCCACTGGAGGAGAGGCCCCGAGAAGCCCAGGAATGGCACTCCCTCCCTTCCCAGCAGACTGAGCACCTCACATTCCTATCATGGCTTGGCTTTAGCCCCGGAGATGAAGCACCAGTGCACACAGGACCTTAGAGGCCAATGCCGTCTGGAATGTTGAATTCTGCAAAATTATCATATAGTTTTCTATTTGTTCTCTTTAGATCAAGAGCGGTACCCCCCTCTTTTTTTGAAGGAAAAGATGAAAAAAAAAAAAACTAAGTTGAAACCTAAATTATTTCTTCTCCCCTGAAATACAGACTGGATGCACATTGTTGCAAATTCTCAAAGACCTATTTTCAAAGGATGAAATTCTAAAGATTTCAAAAAAGATGGTCAAATACAATCTTTTCTTTTTTCTTCTGAAGAATAGTGGATCACAAAGTTATCGGAGTTGTACAGCTGGGAAGGTAAGGCCACGTAGATCTGGGCTGTCTCGGCAGAAACATCAGAAACGCCGCAGTCCTCTTCTGCGCACAGTTTAATTTCATTTTGTTTTATAATTACGATGCTTCCAGAGGGCCAGACGGCAGTGGCGCCTGCAGACAAACCTCACAGCCCGGGTCAGCTCCAGCAGGGGCCCCTCCTCTCCTGCCACCTCCCTGCCCAAAGGGCAGACACAGGGCCCAGGGACCTAGAGGACAAATGGTGGGGACAGTGTAGAGGGGAGGCACTGAGGTCCAGCAGAGTTGGCTGCTCACTCCCTGTGATCCAGCAAGCACCCTTAGCTCATGTGCAGAGATCCAAGTCCAAGGGGTATCCATGGCAATACTCATTTCATAGTGAAATAGTAAAGCAATCTAAACACTTACTAAAGGGACCATCCAAATACATTAGGGCCCCCCAATGCACAGAAGCCAGGCAATCTTTACAAAGTACAGGGGAACTTTGTCGGGGAAGAAGCAGGGAAGATTTCCACAGTAAAATATCAAGTTACAGAAGCAATTTTGCCAACATTATGTGGAATGCGGTCTTTCTCCAAAGATGTGTATTCATGAACTTAACACCTCTGAGTGAAATGTGGGTGCCTATCAGTAACTATCTGGAAGAATATACTCTTTCTAGTGACTGTGTCCTAGAAGAAGGGGACAAGGCAGACATTTTACTTTCCCATTTGACATGTCTCTATCCTTATCGGAACTGTGCTGCAAACAAGGACTAATTTTGGATTTATTCTATGGGTTGCTGGAGGGCAGACCCAAGCAATCCCCAGAGTACCTCCACAAGGCAGACCTTCCTTGCATATCTGAAATGCCTTCATTGCGCTTGCACCCTGTGCTACCTTCCCCATGCTGAAGATTCCACGTGTGGCTGGGGGATTCCCCGGGAGCTGGGGGCTGCTCCTCAGGTGCCTCTGCACAGCACTGGCGGTGAGCAGCTGAAGGCCCCTCTGAATTTGGTTCCTTAGCAGGAAACATTTTTGTTTTTGGCTTTTGGGCATTCTGAGCCTCCTTGGCTTTCTGAAGGTCTAGTGCACATCCTCGGGGCAGTGCCATCCTGCTGAGGGCGGCGTCCCTGGGGGCCACCATCCTGGGGGGAGGTCGTCCTGGTGCGGAGCCACCTAAGCAGGGCTCTTGCTGCGGGGATGTCCAGAGATTCCTCGCCTTTTTCCATCTTGTCCTTAACAGGGGCCCTTGCCAGTCCTGCCAGAGTTCTCTGGGTGCATGCCACAGTTGCAGACACCCCCCCACACACACACCCAGTCCTACACCTCTGCTATGTGCTAGAATCCTTCAGGCTCTCCTGCCCACAGCTGAGCTCCCTACTCTTCAGAGCCTCACCAGTAACTTCTGCAGCCCAGGCTGGCCTTCACAGCAGAGACGCTGCATTCCTGCAAACCCATCCATGTCTAGTTAGGCTCCTTCTGGGTTCTCCTCTGCCCTGTGACCCTCTGTTTTGTTAATTTTAGCTTTTCTACCCAGTGCCTGTGGAGCCACACATGCCTACTGTTGATTCCCCTCAAGCATTTGCTGATGTGTGAGCATCTGCTTATCTTTCTGCCGATCCCTGGATTGCTGTCTATCCCACATATTGATGCCTGCACAATCTTTTTGCCTGGGTGTGGGGATCCCTGTTCCTCCCCAGGCCTGGAGCTCCCTGGCCTTGAGCCCTCACCAACGGCCTCAGCCTCAGGGAATGCCCACTCCCACCTAATTAACTAATTAACTAATTAACTAATTAAGACCCTCAGTCAATCCCAGGAACCACCTTCCCTGCATCTCCAGGACCTTTGGCTCATTTCTAACCTTCTTAGCTCCCTCCCTGTGCTGGTCTAGTCTTGCTCCTCTGAAAGTCTGATTCTATTTGCTTTCTATCTTTCAAGACTTTCTGGCCCTTTGTTGTCTCTTTATATTGTTTGGATTTTTAAAATATCTCTTTGGGCTTTCCATATGATACAGGATGGGATTTAATATGTAAAAAAAAATAATATTCCTGTGGTTATATAGCTTCCTCAATGTGAAGAAGGCAAGAAAATGCACAAGGTCATCATCACTGACTTCCAAGTGTGGAGTCTGTGGTTCATATCCCCCAGTGGGGTTAAAGGGCATTTCATGAGGTCACTTAGCTTAATTCTGCTTCCTAGCATTATAGAATTTGGAGAAGCAAGTTATACTCTAAATAAATCCAAATGATAACCGTCAGGTCATACATCTTATTTTATATCAAATTTGGCAATAACTCTTTAATCATCAAAAGAAACATATACTCAAAATGAACCAGTTAACCTTTTTTTCTTTTTTCCTCTTCCCCTCCTTCAGCAATAAATTGTAGTAAAGAACATCTGGATCCTAAGTTTATAAAACCTTGCTAAATAAAGCATTTAAAAGTCTAAGTTTTTTTCTTTTTTATTAGAACCCAATGTAATCTATATATTAAACTGAAAAGTTTGGTTTGGTTGCCATGCTGTAGTGTTCTGAATGGTGAGTCTTTCAGATTTCTTACTGAAGTCCTCACTCACATTCAGTGTTCTCCAGACAGCACAAGAGAAGCTCAGAAAGAAAGAAAGAAAGAAAGAAAGAAAGAAAGAAAGAAAGAAAGAAAGAAAGAGAGAAAGAGAGAAAGAGAGAGAGAGAGAGAGAGAGAGAGAGAGAGAGAGAGAGAGAAGGAAGGAAGGAAGGAAGGAAGGAAGGAAGGAAGGAAGGGAGGGAGGGAGGGAGGGGCAGGGAGGGGGAGGGAGGGATTCATGTCATGGGCTGTTTTTCCTGGGTCACAGCTTAGGAAGGAGCATCCTGACCTAGCCTTCCATCTTTGGTGTCTTTGGGCAAGGAGCACATATCAGCTGTTGAGATGGTAAAGCTGTTGATGCCATTTGCTCTTTATCTGGTCATTTGTGCATAATCTCGGGAATACACTGGGCAATGATCTTGACAAGCAATTGAAAATGTAAGGTGAACAGTCCAAACAGTCCTTCTAATACAGACACTGAAAGAGTGTCTTGTCTTCATGAGGCTGCAGCCACACTGGCCTTCCTGATCTTCCTGGGGTCAACTCCCAGGGTCATGTCCAAGCACCCACACTCGCTGCTCCATCACCTTTCCCTACAGCTTCACACCATGACTGCTGGCTTCTGCTCAAACATCACCCTACAGGGGCCCCCCAATCACCCCACAGGGGCTCCCAATAACCCCACAGGGGCTCCCCCAACCATCCCACAGGGGCCCCCCAACCACCCCACAGGGGCCCCCCACTCACCCCACGGGGCCCCCCAATCACCCCACAGGGACCCACCCAACCACCCCACAGTGGCCACAGGAACTCCATGCACTCTCCAGCTCCCTTCCTGGTCTGTTTTCCCTTACAGGGCCTTCTCATTCTCTGATCTCTCTACTTCTTTGCCTGCTTCCTGTTGGCACATTAGAATGCATGTTCCAGGAGAGCAAGGGCTGCACCTTGCTCTCTTGTATAGGCCATGTCTAGAACCTGCTGGCAGTCAGGAGGTGCTCCACGAAGATGAGTAAGTGAAGGAGGGAAAGAATACTGCTATTTAGTGAAATAAGTAAGGCAGACTCTCACAAAAGATAGGCAGATTCAATTCCCAGGTAATTCATTTGGCATGGAAATATGGCAAACACATTCTTCAAAAAGTTAAACACAGAATGACCATATCACCCAGGAAGTCTATTCCTAATTTGTACCCTGAAGAGCCCAAAACAGGGGCTCCAATACCTGCACAGCATGGTCATAGCTGCCAGAGTGACAATGGCCTACAAGTAGAAACAACTCAAATGTCCATCCACAGATGAAGGAAAAAGCAAAATATGGTCTATATATACACCAGAATATTATTTAGCCCTGGAAAAGAATAAAATTATGAACGTGCTACAACAGGGATGGACCTTGAGGACGAGCTAAGTGGAGTAAGACACAGAAAGACAAGGCACGGCCCCTCCCACAGGAGGTGTGGGCAGAAGTTAGCTCCACACACACAGGAAGGAGCAGGAAGCTTTCTGGGGGCCGAGGGAGGGAAGAGCGGGAGTTACTATTTAATTGGTACAGAACTTCTGTTGGGGATGGAAATGGCGATGGCTGCCCCATGTTGTGAGTGCTCTGCACAGATGCAGAGAATAAGCAGGTTTGTATGTGTTCATCCACAGAACAGTTCTTCTTTACCTTGATCATATGAAATTAGATGCATTTACCACGAGTTTCTCACTAGATGAGTCAGCACAAAGAAGAGTCTTCTGCCATCTGCTTAATTTAAAATCTTTTTTAAAAAAACCTGATTTAACATTAGTTATTGGTTTTATAAGAATGAGCTCTGCTAATTATGTACATAAGCTAACGATGCTTGATTTATTATGCAAGCATAATAAATCGGATGCTGAATTATTTTTCCCAATGTCATTTGTGAATATTACTCAAAGTTTTTATCCATATATTACTTCTGTTCCCTCAAGATAAAAAATAAAATCACTTCTACAAATGTTTGTCAAAATTGGGAGCACTTTAACAAATAGCTTTCAATATAGTACCTTCTAACATGTCGTTAAATATTCTCCTTTGAATATAATTCAGACCTTTCCAGTTACATCAGGAAATTCTCTAATATATTTCCATAAATTACAATAAATAATGTCCTTTTAAACTTCTGGGGGTTTTCAACTAATGTGTGATGTGAGTAATTCAAGTTCAGCCCTCTACTCTCAATGGGGGTTCCCGGTTCTTCATACCAGCCTTGCTCATTAGGGACAGAAGCCTCCCGCCAGGGGCATTTCAAAAGGATGCCAAGCCTGTGTGTGGTCATTGTGGGTGGAGAGGAGGTGGGGGACAGAGGTTTGAAGCCTGATTTAATGCTGCTCTGGGACCAGTCCACATTTGTAAGACCTCCTCAGAGCAATTACAAAAGCATCTGCATCCACAGGCGCACACTCAATACTATCTGACTGAACACCCCAGGGGTGTCCCCAAGCCTGCTCCCCACCATCCATGGAAGAAGAGGGATTCTAGGTGTCATGAGGACAAATGCTCATTTAATTATCATACATTTTCGAAAATGAATTGTGGCAAGATTTTCCACTGAAGGTAATGATATAAAATGTTCCTTTAAAATAAATATACTGAAACTTAGAATGGTTATATTGAAAGAAATCAATAAATAATTGACTTGGTATAAGATCTGGAGAAAACCTACAGGGTGGTCTACAGAGGACTAGATTTGGGGCCACACAGACCTGGTAAATGTTCCATGTTCGCCATCAGCACCCAGAAGTGGGGAAGGTGGAGGGGGGCACTGTTTCCAGTTGGTGCTGGAGCCTCTGCAGGGGCAGGAGGAGGCGGGTTCCAGAGCATGGAAGGGAGAAGACAGTGCCACAGTGGTGTGGGCTGGGACAGGAATGGGAAAGTGGCCCCTTCTCCTCCAGGGTTGCAGTCTTCTGTAGCTGGGACCCCAGGAAGCCAGTTGACAGAGGAGAAAGGAGCTCACAGAGCCCACCCCATGCCAACGCTCAGTACAGATGGTGGGCAAGGAGTCCAGAAAGGGTTAGCTTATACTGACTGCTCTTGAACAAAATGGCTTCAGGCTGTCCTCCTGTCCTTCCGCACCCCCACTTCCAGACTACCACACACATCTACTCCAACATTCATGAATCCCTAACTTCCTAATGGCATATCTTGTCATTCTAGCTCTTCTACCTGGAGCTGGGACCCACCAGCTCAGCACTGTTCCACATCCATAGTATGGGCACCACCTTGCCAATGAAACTCTTGGCTCCCTTGCCTAAGATGGCCTTCTACTTGCTGTAGGTTCTCAGGCCACCAAGGGAAGCTCCAAACCTGGAGGAAACCATCTCGTATGAACCTCAGAAGCTGACATAGTTCAATCGAGAGCTCATAAACCTTGCAGGTCTAGAAAACAGTTTTAGGGTGTTAGGGTCAACTGTCCATCATAACAGGGGTTTTAGAAAACTTGGCACCCAGCTGCATGTCCATCCAACTGTCAACCTCAGCAACCTACAGGTCCTTGCTGTGCTTCACTTTCCACATTTTGGAAAGGGGGTTAACAGTGCTGTCTACCTGGTGTTAGGTTTTGAGAGGACTACATGAGATAATCCAGGTTAAAGGCTGGATTTGCTATGTGCTGGCTCACAGCTAATGTTCCCTAAACATCATCCAGTTAGAAAAGAAATCAGGGTTCAGAAATGAAAGTATAATCATGAGAAAGAAAGGTATGAGACAAATCCCAGCTGAGCTGAGGAACAGTCAACAAAGGCCTTGGCCAGTTCCTCCCAGCTGCCACAGTCATCAAAAACGAGGAAAGTCTGAGGAACTGGCACAGCCCAGAGGAACCTAAGGAGACATGATGGATACAATGTCACGTGGTGTCTTGGGTGGGATCCTGGGTCAGAAAAAGGACCTGAAGAAAAAAACTAGTAAAATCTGAAAAAAGTATGGACTTTAATAATGTATTAGTACTGACTCATTAACTGTAACAAATGTATCACACCAGTGTAGCATGTTAGTAAGAGGGAAAAACTGGGTTTGGAATTGATGAGAGCTCTTTGTCCTATTTTAGCAGTCTGTAAATCAAAATTATTCCAAAATAAAGGGTTTGCCAAAAACAAAAACAAATAGAAAGAAAAAACTAAATGTTTCTGTCCCAAAGACGCACAATTGGCATCAAACAAGGCTATGGTTTGAGCCCACGTGTCCGTGATCTGGGGTCCTAGCTGCCATCATTCTGAGCCATATCTAGTCATTCTTTAAGCCAAGCACAAACCGGGAAGAGAAGAAGATGGACAGTCAGTTCTTCCAGTGGAGACTCAGGTCTGCAGAATCATTTCAGTGGAAGTACAGTGATGGAGAAGGACCTACAGAAACAGCAACCTCCATGTGAAAAGCTGAGTCTGGGAGACCCAGAATCTGCTCGTCCATAGGTCACTTAAGAAAAACGCTTTGTAAGGGGCGCCTGGGTGGCTCAGTTGGTTAAACGACTGCCTTCGGCTCAGGTCATGATCCTGGAGACCCAGGATCGAGCCCGCATCGGGCTTCCTGCTCAGCGGGAAGCCTGCTTCTCCCTCTCTCACTCCCCCTGCTTGTGTGCCCTCTCTCGCTGTGTTTCTCTCTGTCAAATAAATAAATAAAATCTTTAAAAAAAAAAAAAAGAAAAACGCTTTGTGTGTCCACAGCAAGTCAGCTCACCACGGCAGCCGAGGCCCGGGCTGTGGAAAGGCTCTAAGGCAAGGCAGACTTGTCAGGATGCCAGCCATCTTCCCAGAACAACCATAAGCCTTGGTGAGAGGCTCCTGTGAATGGTGCTGTCTTCTCCTTCGTCAGGGCTCTGCATGGCCCAGGGGTGCCTTGATGACACAAGGGCCCTTCCAAGTCCAGCACGGTCACAGCATTCCAAAGACAAAGGTTGAATCAGTCTAGGGTTCCAGTGCTGGACTGTGGCAGATCCTGCCCAGACTCTGGCACCTTGTCTATCCCAGGAGCCCCAGTGTCAAAGCATCTGATTTCCAAACTAGTGAGGTGGAAGGTGGCCAACATCTATATACCTTGCTAGAAAGACCACAGTTTGCCATCAGTTGTTTCTGCAATCATTCTTGCACCTAATGTATTTCACAAAGACTTACAAAGCACTGGACCAGGAATACCCCAACTGGACAACAGCAGGGAGAACTTTAACTTGATCCTTGCTTCTCTTGCCACCTGGATCCATGTTCATCCTCCATTTCTCAGCATTAATGTAATGGACAGATGTCTGTCCATGGCCAAGTGAGTGCTCCCTCCTTCTACTGTGCCCTCATTTTGTTTTAAGATCCCACCTATCTTCCACTCTCAGACCTGACCCATACCCTGTTTCCAGGAATAGGTCCCCTATTCCACAACCAGTCACAGAAATTAGTTCCGAGGTAGACACATCACCAAATCCACCTACATAACATCATCATCCTCTAGGAGTTTGCTAGATTTATGTTCTTTTTCTTGTAGGGGTGCTGGACTGGTAGGATGTGAGCCTGGAGCTTCTGGCAACAGCTTTTCTCTGACTTGCTGCGATCCCCTGAGTGGGAGGCATCCTAGGAATGAAACTAGTATCACGGTTGAGACAGAAAAGCAGGCTGACAACTGGGTGGCCCAGGCCTGTGAACAATTATGTCCCCTTGTGTTTGCCTAATCCTGTTTGAGCTGGGTTCTGTCTGTTTTGTCTAAGAAGTCCTGCCAAATGTACTCTTTGATGGTACTGTAAAAACTGAAATAAGGGAGGTGCAGTGACCCCTGCTCTGCCACACTATACCGTCCTGCCTGAAACCCAGTGGGCTCGCCAACCCTCTGTCTTCACAAGACTTGGGGCACCAGGGACTTCCTTCCTTTCCACAGAGCGGTGGGGTCTCTCCACTTAAGAAAATGGCAACTTAAAGAAGAAAAATCTGATTCAGAAAGTATTTCCTCACAGACATCAGCAGTCTCTTCTCTAGACTGGGGGGAGGGGGTGATGATTCAAAACCCAGGAAAAGAGTGTCTGCAAAACAGTCCTTAGAATAAAGGGAATGTGTCTCCAACAAGTTCAAAAAACACTGCATCTCAGAAGGTGGATCAGGTGTCTTTTGTGCAGGGTTTCTAAGAGACCTCAAGTTACTGACGCATACCTTGCATCATGAGGAGTTGACACGGTTTCCCTTATCCAACCACAGAACAATTCATTTTTCATAAAGTATTAGGCAGGACTTTTTTTTTTCCTGGAAACCAATGTACTAAAAGTTCTTTTCACAAGATTTTGTTGAAGTCTTTATTTTTTTTAAAGATTTTATTTATTTATTTGACAGAGACAGATCACAAGTAGGCAGAGAGGCAGGCGGGGGGGGGGGAGCAGGTTCCCTGCTGAGCAGAGAGCCCAATGTGGGCCTTGATCCCAGGACCCTGAGATCATGACCTGAGCCAAAAGCAGAGGCTCAACCCTATGAGCTACCCAGGCACCCGACTTTGTTGAAGTCTTACGTCTCACAAATCCAGGCCAGTTACAGCCTCCCACCTCCCCAACCAATCCTGCTGGAATTCCCTGCAGAGGTGGGGGGTGTGGAAGGTAGTGGATAGGGGCCTGCCCAGCTCATCCTCTTTGGGAACTTTACTTTGAGAACACCTTCCCTACAAACTTCCCTACAACATTTTATGTTGAGGGAAAGAATCCCATTTTTGATGATTTCAAAGCCTTTATAAAAATTAAAAGCAGTTGCTCCCAATAAAATATCTGGTCTTGCCTTTGGTGGGTATAAATATGCACCATGACCTCATCTCTCCTTAGGTACGACATTTCACCTCAACACAGCGGAGGCAGGGGACAGTACTTCCCACGGACTGCTCCCCACAAATAGCCATTTCTTCGGGTTCAAAGGAATCATTGGGATACTTCCCATCTGAAGCTCTTTCCTTTTGAAGTACCTTTGAAATGTTTCATCTCCTTTTGCCTTTCCTTTTGATAAACCTGTTCCTTCTTAAATTTTCAGAGCTATCCCAATTTTTAGAGTAAATGCTTGGGTAATTTTTAAGGCAGTTTTAAGGGATGCTGTCTGATCTGACACATCCAGTAGGGACCCTATCACTTCACTAACTCATTGGATAGATTTTTCTTGGTTCGAGAAGAAATGGTGGCATGGGAAGTAAAAGTAACAGAAGAGGAAAGAAATGATTCTGGATTTTTTTTCAGTTTAAAGAAAGTCAAATTAATATGCCCAAAGTTTGGAAAAATGCATTTATTGTTTCCTGGTAATTTTTGGAAAGGAGAGTTCTCCTGGGGCTTGCAAGGTTCATCGAAGAGACTGCAAACTTTCATGGAGGAACTGACAGCAACTTCACTGGCAGTTTCCACTTTCCTGCGGCTGCCCCAGCTGCTCGCCTCTGGTGCTCCCTCCACTGTGGGGGCTGCAGGCCATGCACCAGGAGACGGAGGCTCCCCACCCTCGACTCCCCTGCTCTGAGGACTGGGGCAATTACCTCTCTCCCTCTGTGGGCATGAAGTCAAGGGGCACCACCACTGTTTAGTGGGGTGTAGGTGGGGGGACTGGAACTCTGGCTGGGACAATCTCAGTGCACATTCTTTCTCTCTCTCCAGATTTTGTTAACCAGAAGGACACAAGATAGGAGAAAACTGCCCGGAGCCGAGGGGCCTGGTAGGGGTTCCTGGGCCCCAGCTCTGCCCTGGACGGTGCCCCTTCCCCAGCCTCCACACTGAGTTTTAAGTCTGGGTAACACGCCCCCCAGATCCTCTCCAGCAGACTGGAGTTTGTGACTTGACTGATTCCTTCCTACCCAGGAAAAAGCACTGGGCCTCTCAGCCACCTCCAGGGATCTCACCTACACCCACCACCAGAGGAGGGCACAGGCACCTGCCTTGCCTGATGCCCAGGTGGGCCCCAAACCTGGGGTGGGCAGAGCCACCCCAGTGCCGTCCTTCCACCACACAGGCAGGAAGTGTGCGTGCTCTGGTGCAGGCCATCCAGTTTAGCCCCAGCTCTGGTTCTGTGTATGACCTCACTGTGTGTGTGGGGGGGGCTACCTCAACCCTGTGTGCCTCAGTTTCCTCATCTGTGAAATGCAGCTGATGATCTTAATTATCTCAAAGGCTTGATTAAAGACTTATTTATTTTGAGGGAGAGCAGAGGGAGAGGGTGAGAGGATCCCGCTAAGCAGGAGCCTGAGGCGGGACTCCAACTCGGAACCCTGAGCTGAAATCAAGACCCGGACCCTCAATGGATGGAACCTCCCTGCTGCCCCCTCGCAGGCTTGTTCTAAGGGCTCATGACAACACACGGAAAGCGCAGAGGGCAGCGCTGGCCCAATACTCACTCCATGGGCACCAGGGACTCTGTTCTCACTCTCTTCATGGTTGCTACTGCTACCATTACTCCTGCTGTCCCCTCCGGCTCAGGCAGGGGCCCTTGGTTTACAGATTGAAGACTGATTCCGCCTGTTTCTTGAGAGCTGCTCCCTCTCGCAGGGACAGACTCAGATGAGCCAAGCGTTTACAGCTGAGGGGCCAGACCCGCATGCCGACCAACGTTGTAGCCATGGCCGTGCAGCTCTGTCGTTCTGTGTCATGGAGTCAAACCACCCAGGGTTCCAATCCCAGTTCTGCCACTTGCTAGCCGTGGATGGAAGGGGTGCCACAAAATCTCTCTAAATGGGCCCCAGAGTCTCAAATCTGGGGAGTCAGAGGGTTGAAGCAAGGCTCAGTATAAGATAATGCACACAAAATGTCTCACAGGGAGCAGCACCTAGTAAGTATTCAACAAATGGCATCAAAATATCCTGTAATTATCATGGTAACTGGAAAATTTTGCCTCCACATGACCAAGCCCTCTCTCACCGCAAACATAAAAGTGAAATCATATTCAGAATATCACTTGTTCAATTTTACAGTGGAAAGTAACTCTGACTGAGAAGAGAAGGTACACAGTCCCCATGACTTCTGCATTACTGCCCAGCAGACGGACTCATGGGGGCATCAGGAATCATCAGCAGTACCTGGGGGTCCTGGACAAGCTGGAGGGTACTGAACAGTTAATGTCATCAGGCCAGGAAGATGTGCAGGCCTCCCACGACAGGCTCTGTCACCGTGGGCAGAAGCAGCTCCGAGGCTAAGCTCTCCCCACCCCTTCACAGGGGCTCTGAAGGAAACCTGCAGTGTTTGCCAGGAGGATTCCTGCCTAGCTCTGCTTCTCTAACAGAGCAAACCCTCTCTGAACGACACAAACTCCCCTCAGATAAGTGAACAGAGTCCGTGAGACCCCAGCAGAGCAGTCTCCTGCCAGCCTCCTCCGGCTGTGGAGGTGTTCAGTGTCTGGGGCCAGCAAAGGCCCGCAGTGCTAAGTCCTGGGGGATGAGAGTGGGGCCTCAATCTGGCCTCCAAACACTGTTCACACCTGAACACATGGGAAAGTGTAAGCCTGCTTGCATTGCTCCAACTTCTAATGCTGCTGTGGAACTGAGCCCCTTATAGTCATCCCATCAGGTGCCTGCACAGAGAGAAACAGCACCCCAGCTTTAGCTACGAGGTCCGCTGTGTGGCCGTCAACTGTGGGCAGCCGTCCACACATGATACCTTATTCAAACTTTTTTTTAGAAAGGGAGAGAGAGAGAAATAGAAAGGAGGAGCAGAGGGAGATGGAGACAGAGAATCCTGAGCAGACTCTGCTCCCAGTATAGGGCCCCACACAGGGCCCCAGCCCATGCGAGCCCAAATCAAGACTTGGACACTTCACCGACAGAGCCACACAGGGGCCCCACATCTTACTTAATCTTAAACTTAAACCCACTCAACACTATAAAAGAATAAGCTGTTAGTGCATGCAAACTCTTACAGGGGATTCAAGAGAATTATGCAGAGTCATACAAGTCAATCTCAAAAGATTACATGGTGTATGATTACATTTACAGAACCTTCTTGAAACGACGAGATTATAAAGATCATAGAGAGAGAAAACAGGTTAGTGGCTGCCAGGGGCTGGGCGGGCATGAGCAGTGTCTGGGTTCTAACAGAATGGCAGGAGGGGTTCTTGTGATGGATGCTCTCTATCTTGACTGTGCTGGGGGGCACAGGAATCGGCACATAGGATAACTGACACACCCACATGTGCGCGCGCGCGCACACACACGATTGAGTTAAGCAGTAATAAGGCTGGTCGACTGTGATAATGTCAGAATCGCTGGCTTGATGTTACATTACATAGCCTTTCAAGATGTTATCATGGGGAAAATCTGAAGAAGGGTAAGGATTTCTCTGTATTACTTTGATAACTGCATGGGAATCTACAGAACTTCTGGGGAATGGCGGGACACAGGGTTGTTTCAGAGGCTCGGTCCGAATGCCCACTCTGCGACACAGCATCTGTGTGATCTGTTGCCTGACCTTCAGACACCACGGACCTTCCGGTCCATGATGAAGGTGATGGAAGGCCCTACCCACAGTGAAGCTTTTGTTTTGATATCCTTACATTAACCAGGGTCAGTTTCTGCTTCTTACTACAAAAAACAAATAAACAAACAAACAAACAAAAAACACTTTTTGACTGATACATAGCATACTATTTTCTAAGAGGCAATCAAGTGACTAAGATGATAAATCTTGTCATCTGGTTAAAGGTATAAATGATTAAACTGGAGCAAAAAATCTTTTACAGAAAATACAGAAGAACTATATAAAATACACATATAGAAAAGCTGAATTTTACATAAAAAGCTTTGTTTTTCAAGATTAGAGAACTACCAAAAATGGAAGACCCAAGGTCCTAGGGAAAAGTAACAGGTAGAGAAGGCCAATATTCTACAATGCTCTCACCTTGAGGTTCTCACTAGTCGGCCAGGAGTGTGGACGAGAGGCTGAGAACACAGGCAGAAAGCCAGGAGGAACTGGGAGCAGGGCAGAGCGCCGGGCAGAGTCACAGGGACAGAGAAGAGCTGGTTGTAGGATGCCCGAGCTCTCGGCACATGGAGAGAAGGGGAACACAGACAGCTGGATATTCTGTTCTGACTTTCCCTGGAGACATCTTTTGATTGGTAAGTGGGGAATTACAGATGCCTAAGAAAACAAGCAGAAAAGTGTTCCCGGTGTTAAAGAAACACCACGGCTTCCAGCCACCCTGTGATGCTGAGATGAGCGACCAGTCCCAGAGAGGGGCAAACAGGACAGGGAAGCCCTATCCTGAAATGGTAAGAGAAATTCTGGCTGGCCTGAGGTGCTCTTTCCCTGACACAACTGCCGAATGCAAAACTAAAATAAAAGTAATACTCCTTTCTGGACTAATGTAATAACATATCAGAAACTTTTTAAAAACAGCATTCATACCACGTGTAAGACGCAGAGAAAGCACGGACAATGGAAACAGAGGCACCAATGTCCTATACATTGCAGTTATAAGGGACGGATTTGGAAAAACCTACAACACACTCAGGAAAACATCAAAATAAAGAATTTTAGTGGAGAATTAGAATCTAAAAAGTTCTTGAAAATGGGCATTCTAGAACTCAAAAATGTAGTTCCTGAAGTTACATTTTAAATAGACATCTCAGGGGTGAGAACAGAGAGCAAGTCGCTGGGTGGGGAACATGCCCAGACAGAAGTGAGAACAGGGACACTGGCAGAAATCACACACGTGATTGGGAAATTAAGCATATACCTAACCAGAGTCTCGGCGGGATGAGGTGGAGAATCAGAGACAAACTCCAGTTTAAAGAAGTAATGGTAAGAATATTTCAAAACTCATACAAAATATACAGTCATTCACCAAAAATTTTATCAACTCTAAGAATGTAAATTTCTTTAAAAGCCACAGCTAGGGACATCTTAATAAAAGCATTGAAAATCTAGGACAGCGGTGCCTGGGGGGCTCAGTCAATTAAGTATCTGACTCTTGATCTCAGCTCAGGTCATGATCTCACATTCATGAGTTCAAGCCCTGCACTGGGCTCCATGCTGGGCAGGAAGCCTATGAGGAAGGAAGGAAGGAAGGAAGGAAGGAAGGAAGGAAGGAAGGAAGGAAGGAAGGAAGGAAGGGAGGGAGGGTGTGAGGGAGGGAGGAAGAAAGAAAGCAAGCAAGAAAGCAAGAAAGCAAGAAAGCAAGAAAGAAAGAAAGAAAGAAAGAAAGAAAGAAAAGGAAAGAATGGAGGAGGGAGGGATGGAGGGAGGAAATCTAGGACAAAGAGGAAAACTTAAAAGCAACAGACAAAATAAACCACATTATTTCATAGAAGTAACAATAAGACTGACAAGCAGGATCAATACAAAGAAAGCCAGGGTTCCTAAAACAAAGAGCAAGGCTGCCAGAAGCTAAGAGGCATGACTTTTACAGCAGCAAACAGGAGGAGTGACAGCTGACATCAGAGACAGCAAAGTCCAGCAGAATAAGGAATGACACCTTCAAAGGGGCTAAAACACCAAGATCCAACCAAGGATCCTACACCCAGTGAAACTGTCATTTGAAGGTGAGGACCAAATAAAGACTTCCAAACAAATGAAAATCAGCAAACTAATTAAAATGTGAAAGCGATATCTATAGGCATGACCCAAATGATCCCCTATAGAAGTACAGATTCAGGAAGAAGTGAGAAACAAAAATAAATGTGTGACTCCACGGGTCAATCTCAAGAGTTATTTAGATTACCTCTATATCATCACCATTATCATCCTGCTTTGTGGCATTTAAAATATATTTAGATATAAAGTATATAAGTAACACAGAAGGTGAGAGAGGCCAAACAGGCAAATGTTGTGTGGTAATTAAGTCATCTGGGAAGCGGTGAAAGTGCTAATTAAGTTGGGCAGATATACCATAATGACTCAAGGATACAGGTTAGAATATGTAATCAGACCATAAAAATAATAGTAACAGAGTACATAATAACCTGAAAAGCGAGAATATATGATAACAAAACTATGTTCATTAACTATAGAGAAAGCAAGAGAGGAAAAAAATAGAACACAGAAAGGTAAAAACACAATAAAGAAAAGAAACAGTAAAACTGTAAATATATACACTAACAATGAAAATTTAGAAAGGGAAATCAGAGAATCGATTCCGTTTTTTATAGCGCCAAAAACCATAAGATACTTAGGAATAAACCTAACCAAAGAAGTCAAGGATCTGTACTCGAGAAACTACAGAACACTCATGAAAGAAATTGAGGAAGACACAAAAAGATGGAAGAGCATTCCATGCTCATGGATCGGAAGAATAAACATTGTTAAAATGTTCATACTGCCCAGAGCAATCTATACTTTCAAAGCCACTCAGATCAAAATTCCACCAACATTCTTCAAAGCGTTGGAACAAACAATCCTTAAATTTATATGGAACCAAAAAAGACCCTGAATCACTAAGGAATTGCTGGAGAAGAAAAACAAAGCTGGGGGCATCTCGTTACCTGACTTTAGGCTTTATTACAGAGCTGAGATTACCAAGACAGCATGGTACTGGCACAAAAACAGAGAAATAGACCAATGGAACAGAGTAGAGAGTCCAGATATGGACCCACAAATCTATGGTCAAATCATCTTCGACAAAGCAGGAAAAAAATATCCAGTGGAAAAAAGTCAATCTCTTCAATAAATGGTGCTAGGAAAACTGGACAGCTACATATAGAAGAATGAAACTAGACCTTTCTCTTATACCACACACAAAGGCAAACTCGAAGTGGATGAAAGACCTCCACGTGAGACAAGAATCCATCAAAATCCTGGAAAAGAACATAGGCAGTAACCTCTCTGACATCAGCCACATCAACTTCTTTCAAGACACGTCTCCAAAGGCAAAGGAGACAAAAGCGAAAATGAACTTTTGGGACTTCATCAAAATAAAAAGCTTCTGTACAGCAAAGGAAACAGTCAACAAAGAGGCAACCCACAGAATGGGAGAGGATATTTGCAAATGACACTATAGACAAAGGGCTGATATCCAAGATCTATAAAGAACTACTCAAACTCAACATCCAAAAGGAAAATGAACACATCAAAAAATGGGCAAGAGACATGAAGAGACACTTCTCCATAGAAGACATACAAATGGCCAACAGACACATGAAAAAATGTTCAGCGTCACTAGCTATCAGGGAAATTCAAATCAAAACCACAGTGAGATACCACCTTACACCAGTCAGAATGGCCAAAATTAACAAGTCAGGAAACAACAAGTGTTGGAGAGGCTGCGGAGAAAGGGGAACTCTGGGAATGCAAGTTGGTGCAGCTGCCTTGGAAAACAGTGTGGAGATTCCTTAAAAAATTAAAAATAGAACTACCCTATGACCCTGCAATTGCAGATGTAGTGAAAAGAAGGGCCATATGTACCCCAATGTTCATAGCAGCAATGGCCACAATTGTCAAACTGTGGAAAGAGCCAAGGTGCCCTTCAACAGATGAATGGATAAAGAAGATATGGTCCATATATATGCCTTCATCAGAAAGGATAAATACCCAACTTTTGTAGCAACATGGACTGGATTGGAAGAGATTATGCTTATGCTGAGTAAAATAAGCCAAGTAGAAAAAGTCACGTATCACATGGTTTCACTTACTTGTGGTGCATAAGGGGTGATATAGAGGAAAGTAGGAGAAGGAAAGGAAATGGGAAGTAGGTAATTCAGGGAGGAAAGGAAGCATGAGACTTTGGACACAGAAATAACAGAGGGACTGGGAGGGAGTGTTTGGGTGATGGTAGAGCCTGGTGG
>PITA01018965.1:0-39008 GCA_004023965.1 Spilogale gracilis | reverse complement strand
CCCCCCCAGCAATGTCCAGTCCCCAGGCATAACCAGTCTATACTCCTTGCTATGTGTTCCCTATGAAGCGGCCAAGATACATCTTCTATATGGCACCTGCCTGAGTCTTTGAGGCCGATATTTTTATGCAAAAATTCTTGCCATAAGGAAAGCATGATTAAAACATCTTTTACAAAATGCATTAATTCCCAGGCAAAGATAAAAAGTCCATTTGACTCAAATAGATTTTCTATGGTGAGTTAGTGCTGCACTGAGGGTAATGGATGGGGGAGGGGTAGACTCCCAGCTCATAAATCAAAGCAGAGATGGGAAGGAGGAAAAGAGTTGATGGGGGGGGGGGGAGAGGCAATGGTGAAATCTCAACCTGTGAGAGTGATGCTTCCACTCCTTCCCCCCAGTTCTTAATGACCTCATCAGGGGTCCAAGATCGATTCCCAGCCTTGTTCATCTATCCCCTTCTGCATTCATTATTTTAATAGCATCCACATAGGACCATTCGACATTTGCATCAGGCAAGCACTAATGGGAAGTTTGTTTGGGAAGCTCAGGAATCAAGGAGAAACAGACATCCATGATTGGGACCAGGACAATCAAAAAGGGAACATATGTGAACACTGGGAAAATAGGGGAGGAGGAGAATTACAACTAATAGTACTGTCCAAATCAGACCAATGTGACTGAGTTTCCCATTCTCCCGATAGGATCCCTCCAGACCCTAGACTTCTTAACAAACCAAGTAGCATAAAACTCAGGCATGGACGTTTTAATAAAAGGAGTCCAGATCTTTGAGCTAGATCAAAAAAACTGTCATCTGAATTCATCCCGTAAACATTTCCCAGGTGCTCATCTGAGCCAAGTACTATGCTGTGTTTGAGAGATGCAATGTGAAAAAGATCAGGCCTGTCCCTAAGGAACTCCAGTCTAGGCAAATGAAGACACAGTTTCAGTTCAGGGCAATAAATGTTATGCTAGAGACAAGCAAGGGAGGACATTTGTGTGAGCTTCTAAGGGGCAGTGGTGCTTGAGATGAAATGTGAAGGTCCATCAACAAGAATTGTCTGGGCCCACCGGAATAGACCTACTTCCCTAGCAGAGGGAACTGCGCATGGAGAGGCAAAAAACAGAAGACCAGCTGGTGTGTTTGGGAACTGCAGGAACTTGGGAGTCCTGGACGATAGAAATCTGGCAAGGAGGTGGGAAGGACTGAAGAGGCTGGCCCAGAACCTTGTGTGCTGGGCTTCAGTATGACGCTTCATCCTATAGGTCAAAAAGTGCTTTAGGCAGATTAGGAACATAAAAACAGAATTGCATGACGTGAAGCCTCCTGGGGAGAAGTTCAGGACAGGAGGTGGCTGGGGCACTTACAACCGTCCTCTTGGGAGATGATGAGGTCTGAGCTAGGGCAGTGGCCAAAGTTAGAGAGGAGGGGTAGAATCTAGAGGTATTCTGAAATGATATCCAAAGGTCTGGCCCCACCTGGGTGAGGCACTCCTCTCTGATCACCAGGCATCCATAGGATGAGGTAAAACAGAAGGAAGGGGAATCTGAGGGCCAGAGTCAACAAGCCTGGGGCTGAGCTGGGTCTTAGGAGAAGTGGTGGAAAAACAAGGGACAGAGCGGGCATTTTCAAAGTGCTGATGGGCTATTGCCTTAGCTTGAGTTCCTCGCCAAAGCAGAATTTGAAACAAGGACTAAGGTGCAGGTAGCTTGCATAGGCAGTAACCACTGAAATGAGGAAAGAGGAGAGTGAGCCACAGAAGGATAGAGAGCCAGTACATAGTGGTTTTAGCTGAGCTGATTACCACTGGGGACAAACGAAGCTCATTACCACTGGGGACTCTCTGGGGAATTGTCAGACTGTCCCTCAGATGAGAACTCTGGCATTCACTTAGTCCTGTGGGCTGCCCCCCAGCATGTACTCTCTCACATTTCCAGGCTGTTCCTGGGCAGGAATAAGGATACTCCCCCAGGTTGCGGAGAAAGGCCTGAGACAAGGGAGCTGAGCGACATGTGAGGACTTAAAATAGAATTTTGTTCATGTGCCTGGGAACCCCCACTGCAAATATAGCCAAAGTGAGAGAAGGAGCAAAGGGAAAGGGATGTGTCCACAGGCAGAGGGAGCAGACAGGTCAGAATGCATCCAGAGGTAAAGCCAGTGCATTATTCATTATCGCAAACCTAGAGAAAGCAGAACCAGGGTTAAATGTCCTAATTATAGTACATAGCACTCAGCAACCAGGCATTCCTGGGACACTTAGCTGGCTCAGTCGTCGGAGCAAGCAACTCTTGGTCTTGGGGTCATGAGTTCAAGCCCCACGTTGGGTGTAGAGATTACTTTTAAAAAGGGGAGCATTCTTATGCCATTAATTGCAAGAGCTACAATTTATTGCATGTGTATTGGCTGCCAGATTCAGGAGTAAGTTCTTTCAATATATATCTCATTTAATTCTGAAACAGTCTTATGAAGAAGATCCCATTATCATTACCATTCTATAGAGGAAGAAACCAAAGCTTGGGTGGAATATATTATTTATCCAAGGCCCCCAGACTGAAAAGGAAAGAACCAGGATTGAAACCTGGTCTCCTTAATCCCAGCCCCAGCCCCAGCCCCAGCCCCAGCCCCAACAGTATTGCTCATTCAAGAGCACTTTATCCACAAACTGGACAACTGGTGAGATGTGGAGAAGGTTTTTGGTTAGATAATAATACTCTATGAATGATAATTTCCTGATTTTAAAAATTCTACTGTGATTATGGTTGCATGAGAATTTCCTGGTTTTTAGGAAATACATACCAATATGTTAAAAGCAAAGGGACATTATGTCCACAACTTACTATCAAACAGTTCAGGAGCAAATGTTATATGTACACACACACACACACACACACACAAAAAATAATAATAATAATAATAATAATAAAATAAATGTTGTAAAACATTAAGTTTGTGAGAATATAGGTAAAGTTTACATAACAGTTATTTGAATTATTTTGTAACTTTTCTATAAATCTTAACTATAAATCTGAGATAATTTTGAAATCTTAAAAGTGTTTAAAAATCACCTAATCCCATGGAGACATATGTGTTCCATTTTTTCAAAAGAGCAAAAACAACAATAACAATGAAAATCCCATTCCATTGCAAAGAAAGGGTTATTAGTGGAACTGGGAAATGCCTTTGAGGAGATTATCAGAAAAGAGTCTTGGCCCTGAAGGGTTTCTTGGCTATTTGAATATTTTCTTCTCCTCAGGATCTTAAATTCTTCTGGTTGCTGAAACTTGGGACTTGATACCCAACATCAGGGCCCTGCAAAGCCCAGGAGCCGAGCTGACCAACCTGCCAGTCCCGCCCTGTGCTTGCCAGGCTTGGCTACCAGGAGCATAGAATTTCAACCTGCTCTTTCCTACCTGCCCCATACATGAGCAATTCACTGCTTGGAATCTTCTCTTGTGTGAATCTCAAGGCTGAATTTGGCCTCAAGTTTCCCCAGATATGATTTGAGAAGATATAATGCTGAAAATTGGCATGGAGCAGGGCTAGAAAGGAAGTTATTGCCAGTGGGCATTGGGGACAAGCCCTGGTTCCAGCCCAGGCTTGACCAGGCTTGGACAATGCCTTCAGATTCTCCTGGCCTTCTTTCCCCATCTGTAACAAGAAGATTCATAATACCCATATCCCAGCTTTCATCTCCTCAGTCAATCACTCAACAGCATTTTCTGAGGACCCTCTGTGAGGCAGATGCCAGGCAAGTCACTGGGAGTAGAAGAATAAATTGAAAAGATGTGGTCAGTCCCTCCTGGAATTTACCACCTTGTGGGAGGAGATTTTGACACCAAGCAAGCAGCAGATAAGTAACTTATCACAATTCATAGATTGTGGATGAAACAAGGCAGACTATGTCAAAGAATATCAGAACAGGGATCCAGTCAAGGAAGGTTTCTCTGAGGAGAGAGCACTTTTCTAAGACCTGACGGGTGAGAGATACCAGCCAAGTGAAAAGGCATTCTTGAGACAATTAGAAATGATCTGAAATGGTCATGAGATGATTAGTGCCCCTTCCTTCCTCCCTCCTTCCTCCTTCCTTCCTCCTTTGGCCAGTGCAGGTAGCCATTTAACTAAGAGGCAAAGTCATGTTTTCCAAAAGGTCAGCAGGCCCATGGGCAGGTTGTTGTGGGCCCTCCCCAGGGACCACCTCCCACTTCTGTCCCTGCACACAAAGGAGCTGTGCCTGAATTTGGAGGGAGAAATGAGACCCTCCCTTCCCGGATGCTTGTAAGATGACGGTGATTCCCAGGAGAGACACTGGCAAGGAAGCCAAGCAAACTGCCTTAACCTCCCTGCGCCCCTCCCATGCCACAGGCAAGGGCACCTCTCTGAAATGTCCCTCAAAGGGTGACAGGAGTTTTTGAATAAATACCCCTGCTCCCTCACCCCTTGGGTAGCATAACTCAAGTAGGATGTACACTAGCTCTCAGAAGTCCCCGTGACACTGAACCCCAGTTGCCTGGCTTATGAACACTTCCTGTCCTTACTTCCTTCCCTTCCCTGGGTCCCCTCCCCGCTCCCACCTCTGATGAACCGCCTGCATTCACATTCCAGTGTCAGGGTCCACCTCTGGGGAAGCCAACCTAGACAGTATGCAAGGATTACTTAGTAATCGAAATGGAACTGCGAGCTACTAAATCTGTGAGTTCCTTGAAGGCTGGGGCAACCTGTCCTTTGGCTCACAGTTGTATCCCCAATGCTTCACACAGGTCCAGGGCCAGAGAAGATGCTCAATAAATACTGAATAACAGATTGACCTGACAGAGCTAGGCAAGTCCCCACAAGGGCCAGACATTGGACCCAGCCCGTCCCAGGAGAGATGTGGGGAATATTTGGCCCCCCAAGGGCTTCAGACACTTGGCCTAAGCATGGAGAAGGCCCTGCTTCAGGACCCCAAGTGAAGGGCATGGCCAACAATTAGGGGAGTGAGGTTAGCAGGCAGCACAGGGCTTGCTGGGCTGATGGAGTTCTACTCTGCGGAGAATCCTAGCCCCACTGGGCATGGCTCACCATGGTGAGTGTGCAAGCAGCCACAACACAGGGGCCATTTCACTTAGCTTGGGAAAGGTACAAGAGCATGACAAATATATGTAATTTGAAAATTGGCCAGTCTTTTGCAATAATTTAGAGGCACTAGTTAGGAGCAATAGAAACCCCCCAATTACTGATGTTTAAGGCTGGCACTGTTGCTGGCTGAATATTTCATGCATAAATGAACTTCCACTAGGCCACCCGCTGCTTCTGATGAGGCTCTTGCGGGGCTTTATTGCCCCGCGCCCAGCAGGGTCCCGCCAATGGGCCCCATGACGGATGATGCATTGTTTTGCAGCTTAAATAATGCAGTGTGGGACAAGCTCAGTGCTGGTGCACTTTATTTACATATCAATTGAGTGGCCACTCTGAATATGAAGAAATATGAGAGGAGAAGTCTCTGGCACTGAATATTTCATGGCTGTGAGCCCTGCAGGAAGCGACTATCCCCAGCCCAGAGCTAGGCCTGACCGTGTGTGCTAGGGAGAGCTGGCATTAATAGTCTGAGAGATGAGGCAAGAACAATTTCCCGAGCCAGGAGGGGAGCCACTAACTGGAATTGATGAGCCCCCTATCATCTGGACACAGCCCGCCACTGCTTTTTCAAGTCAGCAAAATATCTGCTTCCTGCCTCTACTTTGTGGTTCCTAGAAACTTCTACAGAGAAGGGACTTTGTTCAAGCCATCCCACTCTGACTTCTCAATCCACGTGGATGAAGCAGAAGTAGGCAGAGGATGGAAAATGGCTTGTTCCTCCAGGGAGACCCTCACCCTTTCTGAGGTTATGCTGGAAGATAAGTCGGGGGCCCAGCTCAGTCCCAGCCCTCTGAAACGCCTCTTGGATCACCCAACCCTGCAATCCTTCACTTACCAATTATTGCACGGTCCTCTGCCATGTGCCAGGCTCCTTGCTAAGTGCTGTGGATACAACTGAAAAAAACAGTCCCTGTCCTCATAGAACTCACAGGCAAGTGCAGAAGACAGAAAACAAAATAGGAAATTATATTGATCAGATGTATCAGCTCTCTATTACTACTTAACAAACCACCTCAAAAACTTTGTGGCCTAAAACAATAAGCATTTATTATCCATCACAGTTTCTGTAGGTCAGGAACTTGCAAGTGGTTTAACTGCGTGTTTTTGGCTCAGAATTCCTTATGAGGTTGTAGTCAAGATGGACCTGGGCCACAGTCACTGGAAAATTTGATTAGGGCTAAAGGATCTGATTCCAGGGCAACTCACTCCAATGTGTGGAAAGACCATGCTGGCTGTTAGCAAGAGCCCTTAGTTCCTCACAATATGAGACCTCCATAAGTCTACTTGATTGCCCTCCCAATATGGCGGCTGCTTGCGTGCCCTGCCAATATGGCGGCTGCTTGCGTGTCCTCCCAATATGGCGGCTGCTTGCGTGCCCTCCCAATATGGCGGCTGCTTGCGTGCCCTCCCAATATGGGGGCTGCTTGAGGGCCCTCCCAGCATGGAAGCTGGATTTTTCTAGGGTGAATGATACAATAGAGGAAGCTGGAAAGGCAATGTCTCTTATGGCCCACCCTCAGAAGTTGCAAATCATCATTCTACCATATTCTGTTGGTCACCCTGATAAACCCTGATGCACTATGGGAGGGCACTACAAAAAGGCATGGCTACTAGGAGACAGGGATCTTTGGATATTTTGAAGGATAGTGACTACATGGGACAAGTGAACACATAATGAGAGGCAGCCGGTCTGGTATAAGAGAATCCAGTAAGGTTTTCTAGAGGAAATGGCATGTGGTCAGAGACCTAAAAGACAAAGTTATCTGAGCAAAGAGCAACAGAGGAAAGAGTCCAACAGAGGGGAACACCCAACGCACAACGGCCCAGCCAGGGGTATGGGGAGCCCCAGGGAACTAAAACACAAAGTTCAGCTTGGCTGGAGCTCAGAGAGAGCATTGAATGGCTGGCTCTATTGTGAGGAGCCTGGGGAGACTTTGGAGGATTCAAGACTCCCCTGTAGGTACGGTGGGTCCCAAGTGCGCTGCAACCAAGCAATGGTGGTGAGTCTGGGTGGGTTTGAAAAGATGCTCTGGGGAGATGCAGACAGAACTCTGAGTCAGCCCTGAGCTCTAGCATATTCTGGAGGATTCAGTTTAGGGTTAGAGGTAAGATAGAAATACAGTTAGAACTGGAGAACTGGACAGAGGTTCTGTATCAAATGCCACCACCCCACACTCACTTGCTGGCTCTGTGATCCTAGGCAAGTCATTTATCCTCAGTGGGCCTCAGTCTTCTCATCTGTAAAGTGAGGATAATAGTCACACCTGCTTCATGAAGCTGTTGTGGATGTGGATTGAGATGAGGCATCTGGCACAAATTATCCACTCAGTAAATTCTTATGAAGTGAAGGAGGTCTTCACCTGTGTCAAAATTCTTCTCTCTGGGACCTTGAGCCCCCATCTCTCCCTCCCACCTCCTCCCCAACTTCTTTTTTTTTTTTAGTAAGTTCCACACCCAGCATGGGCCCCAACACAGGGCTTGAATGCATTACCCTGAGATCAAGACCTGAGCTGAGATCAGGAATCAGATGCTTAACCAACTGAGCCAGCCAGGCACCCCATCCTCCCCAACCTCCCATTCTAAATACACTCTAATATTCTGCTTCTGAGAGTCTTACTGCCAGATTAGAAGTCCCCAGAAATGGTCAAAGCCAGACAACACCCCCCTTTGGGCTGACCACACTCCAACAGCTCTGTGCTCAGCAGGTAAGTTTCCTGATTCCATCATTTCTTTATTCTGGCATTTTCCTTCGTAGCAATTATCACAGTTTGTGTATTTTTAATTAATCATATACTTGTATGGGCTTTGTGGTTGTTTGGTATTATTTTTATTTTGTTCTTGTGCTTAGTCCATCAACCAGAATGAAAGCTCCATGAGGTCAAAGACTATCCGCCTTCCATACTCCCATAGCCACAGTGCTCACACAGTGCCCAACAGCAGCAAAGCCCAGCAGGTAGGGGCCAGCCTGGAATTCCAGGACTGAAACTCTCTAGCTGCAGAACAGAATATTGTAGTCTTTCCCTCTGTAAATTGGTGCCAATAATAGCACCTATCTCCTTAGGAGGATTAAATATATATACATAAAGCACTTAGAACAACGCTGAACGTAGGAAGTACGATACAAGGGTTTGCTTGTTAGGTCAGGTGTAGACAGAGAGAGATAGAGGTGTAATAGGAAATGCTCAATAAATAGGTGACGAATTAACAATTTAAGAAAGGGGCGAAGTCCTACTTGGGGCAGAGCCCAAAGCAGTGTCAGAGACCCTCACAAGGACAAGTTTCCTGAACTGAACAAAGAAACCTTGAACTGGGACACCTTAGAAGTTGGTGGCGGTGCGGAAGGGTGGCTGCAAGCAAAGGCCAGGTGGAATGGGGCAGGGGCCAAAACAGACTCTTGGCGGGGAGGCCCCCCACCTGGGATTGCCAGCCAGAGGACAGCTAAATCATACATTATTGATTTGTCAAACGTATTTGCATATAAATAAGCATGATCATTCATGGAGGCCGGAATGGTGCCGCCTCCCCTCAGCACCATGATTGCAGATGGATGGCCCTAGTTAGACACGAGCCAGGGACGCTCTACCCCTGCCGCAAAGTCAGCGGCTGATTTAAAACTACATTTATTGGAGCATGTAAGTGTGACAGCCTAGTGGTGAGTTTGGGATAATTAGTCTAAAAGACAAGATAAACGAGCCCTAAAACTGGTATTGTGACGAAGACACCACCCCCCCAGCACCCCCCCTCGCAACCCGCTCAGCCCTGATGCCAAAAATACAGCCGATGATAATTAACTGGGAAATGTTAACAGGCAGGATTATGTTCCAATTGCATTTTTCAAAGGACTTTAGAATTTTACACCCAAGTTGATTGTGTTCCCCTCCCCCTGGTGATTAGACCGGAGAAGGGGGATTCTCAGCTAAAAACACAAGCTGGGGGTGGGGTCGGACAGGCTCAGATGAGGCCTCCAAGGCCAGGCGAGCAGGTGGCTGCAGTCAGCCATCCCCCAAGCTCGCACAGAGACAGATCTGCAGGGCAAAGCACGGTGACCCAGGGAAATTATATATGCCATGTTAATTCATTCCACGTGGGAGATCGGCCGTGAGGTTGGAGGCTGGCATTGGCTGCCTCTGGTGGATCAAGGGACCCAGCTGCTCAGCTCTACATTATACTAGAGACTCATCATTGCAGGGAAACACAGTGCTTGCTAACACTTCATTTTAATCACCCCAAATTACACTGGAAGACATAGAGCCCGGCGGGGCCAGCCAGCAAATGTTAAATATTACCTTGAAGATCAGCTGGGCCTAGTGAGAAACCTGTGGCCCCAGAGCTGGGTCCCCGTGTTGGGCGGATGCAGGAGGGCTCCCTGCAGTTGGGTTCCTGTCACTGACTCTGGGCTCCCAAGAAAGGGGGAAGGGCTGCCCTGTGACTTCTGGCCCACTTTATCAGCATGTCTGAGGACTTTTGTTCTGAAATTTAAGCCTTATAGACCCAGACAAAGAGAGGAAGGCCCTTTGGGGTTCATCTGTAGCCCTGAAAGAAGACTCCAGAAGGAAGGCAACACAGCAGTCTGTGGTCAGTGGACTAATGAGCCCCCAAAGATGTCCACATCCTCATTCCCAGAACTTTACATGACAGGAGGGACTTTGCAGATATAATTGAGGATCTTGAGATGGAGAGATTGTTCTGGATTTTACACGTGGGCTCAAAGTGATCACAGTGTCCTTACAATGAGGAGGCAAGGACCAGAAGTCAAGAATATAGATGGCCTCAAAATCTGAATGTTGGGTGCCTGGGGGGCTCAGCCAGTTGAACATCTGCCTCTAGTTCAGGTTGTGATCCCAGGGCCCTAGGATCGAGCCCTGAGTTGGGCTCCCTGCCCAGGGGGAGTCTGCTTCTCCCTCTGCCTCTGTCCCTTCCCCCACACTTGCTCTCCTTCTCTCTCTCTCTCTCTCTCTCATGAATAAATAAAATCTTTAATAAAAAATAAATAAATAAGTTAATTGATTAATTAAGAGCTAGAAAGGGCCAGGAAATGGATTCTCCCTAGCACTTCCAAAAGGAAGCAACCATTTTGATGCCTGATATCAGCTCAGTAAGACCCATTTCCAATTTTGACCTCCAGAGCTGTACAATAATAAATCTGTGCTGTTTTAAGCCACTAGGTGATTTGGTGCAGCTGTAGTAGTTAACTAATGCAAAGTCCCTCAGTGTTCTCAGCCGGGCCTCACCGCATGGTGTGGTGTGACTTTGGATAAGTCACTGAACTTCTCTTGACCTCAATTTTTTCACCTCTGAAATAGGCATAATAGAACCTACTTCCTGGGACTCTTGTGAATATTAATTAAGCAAATGCTTGAAAGGGGTTTAGCTCTGCTCAGTGCACAGTAAGAGCTCAATAAATAGTACTTAGTATTCTGGTTGTGGTTGTCATTATTGTCCCTCGATACTCATCCTGAGACCTTGCTAGTGAGAATAAAATTGATAAGAAGATACATATAGCCAAACTAAAGATTGGTCTCATTGTCAAATATTTATTAGTCACTTTCTGTATACAAACTACCATGTCAGGTATGGAGAATAAAATAGCCAGCACCTACCCTCATGGAATTTATAATATGGCAAGGGAGGTGGACCAGATTATATAATTAGATTCTATTATAAAATATAATATTATAATTACATTTTATGTTACAGTATATTTATATTAAATGATCTCCCAAACAAATGCAAAGATTGAGAGGTACTGAGAAGTACAAAATGGAGAGATGTGTCCCACCAGGGAGGTTAAGGAAGACTTCCTGGAAGAAGCTGACCTCAAAAATTTGAGCACATTTTGGTCTTCTGGGACCATAAGAGCATAGACTCTTTTAAGCTATGGGAGGAAAGACTCTGTCTATACCTCTGGGGTTATGCTTAGGCCTCTGAGGCATCTAATAGGAGTTCAGTCCATGTAGAAGGCCTGCAGAGGGGGGCACCTGGGTTAAGTGTCTGACGGTTTCATGTCATGACTTCAGGGTCATGAGACTGAGTCCAGTATCGGGCACCACACTCAGCTCATAGTCTTCTTGAGATGCTCTCTGTCCCTCTGCCCCTCCCACTTATGCTCTCTCTTTCTTTCTAAAATTAATAAATAAATACTAAAAGAAGAAGAAGAAGTGGAAGAAGAAGAAGAAGAAGAAGAAGGTGGCCTATAGATGCCCATCACAGTGGGTCCTGGGAAAGTAGAGAGACCCTGGCCACAGGTAGCCCAAATAAGAAGTAGTATGATCAAGTGGCCTTGATCTGTTTAAGAGTGAATCTATTCCTTGGATTTGACTCCAAATATGAAACTAGATTTTTGTCTTGGGCCCTAACCCTGACTGCACAGGTTCTGGCTGGAAGAGTAGAGACCCTAGCCTGAACCATAAATATCTGGGCCTACTGCAGTCACCTTGGGTACAGCTGCCCTCCAGTTCATCCCTGGGCTCAGCTTTCCTTCAAGGAGACCATGTCAGAGGAACTGTCTAGTTTTGGAAGTATCCTCAATCTCCTATCACAATTTGATGTCTTGGAAACTTAAAATCCCACCTATTCCTTTCATAGTACAAACTATAGGAAGTAAAGCTTAATAAAAACATGCCAGCCAGTGAAGATGTCAGGAAGATAGTAATGATCATATGGAGAAAGAGGGCACGGTTCCTTGAGGATGTGCCCATCTCTGAGCTTGGGCCAAGGATAGAAGAGATTTGAGTATTTTTCAGAGGCCTGACTTTAAAACTGTTGTGTGGGGAGGAGGAGCAAGACGGTGGAAGAGTAGGAGCTCTAGATATTCTCAGGTCCCAGGAGTTCACCTAATGGTTATCAAACTAGTCGGAACACCTACAGACTCAACAGGAGATTGAAGAGAAGAGCGGCAATTCTAGAAACAGAAAAGCGACCACTTTCTGGAAGGTAGGACTCATGGAGAAGTGAATCAGAGGAGACATTTGGGAAGACAGACCTCAGTGGGAAGCCAGCTCCCGGGCAGCAGCAGAGCAGCAGAGCACAAAATCAGAACTTTTAGAAGTCTGCTCCACTGAGGGATGTCACCCCAGAGGCTAAGTGGGGGGTGGAACCCTCACTGGGACAGTGTGGTCTCAGGACCCGTGGGGTCACAAAAGGACGTGGGGTTCCTGAGCGTGGCAGAGCCCCCAGGTATGGGAGCAGGAAAGCTGGCAGACACGGAACCCAGGAGGGGGCTCTCAGCTTGGGCTTACCTTAAACTGAGTTCCGAGATGCAGTCAGTCTTTGAGCAGGGACCCCCAGGTGGCAGATCTGGGGAGACGCCCTCCTTCCTCCACCGAGAGGGGTGGTGCAGGAGTGCACGTCAGGAATCTGCTGGGTTTGGAGAGTCCAAACGGGTCCGCACCAGAAATAGAAATGCTCGGTCTCAGGCTGGGCACAGCTGCAGACCAGGGAGACAGGCGTGATTACTGCTTTTCTCTGAGGGCACACTAAGGAGTGGGGCCCCAGGCTGTAGGCTCCTCTGGCTGGAGTCAGGGAGGCCGCCATCTTCATTCCCAGCCTCCAAAGCTGGGCAGAAGGCATTCAGGGAACAGAGAGTGAACCTGAGCAGATCACTTAGCCTGGCCCCTGGCAAGGGTGGTGCAGTCCCCCCCCCGACAAAGACATTTGAGAATCAATACAACAGGCCCCTCCCTGAGAAGGTCAGCAAGAATATCCAGCCAAGACCAAGTTCACTGATCAATGAAAATTGCAGAAATTCTGGGGAATGCACCATGTAGAATTCATGGTTTTTTCCCCATGATTCTTTAGTCTTTCAAAGTTAAATTTGTTTAATTTTATTTTTTTCTTACTCTATTTTTAAATTTTTTTTCTCTTTCCTATTTTAACATTTTTAACTAGTTTATATTATCAATATCTTTTTAAAAATCTTTTAAAAATGTCATTGTTTTAGCCATATTCTATCCCTCCATTGTATTTAAGCTTATTTTTTGTATATATATAAATTTTTCTTTCTGTAAAACTTTGGGATACACTTTCTTCTAATAGATAAAAATATACCCTAAATCTAGTGAATGACTTTGTTCTAGTCTCCAGCCTCATCACATTGTTTCCTCTTTTTTCCTCTTTTCAACCAACTTCTTATCAATTCCTTTTTTAGAATCTTTTTTAATTTTCATCTTTATAGTCATATTCCATCCCTTCATCATGTACCTTTATTTTTGTACATATATGTTTTTCTTTCTTTAAATTTTGGGAGGCAGTTTCTTCTAATACACACTAAAATACACTTAAAATCAAGTGTGTGCCTCTGTTCTATTCACCAGTCTAATCATATATAGAGAGAGAGACAGATAAATGTAGATAGACAGAGACAGAATTTTTTTTCCTTTCTTCTCCCCCTGGTTTTGGGTCTCTTCTGATTTGGTTAGTGTATATTTTTCTGGAATCATCACTACCTTCTTAGTATTTTGTTCTCTCATTCATCTATTGTTATCTGGATAAAATGACAAGGTGGAAAAACTCATCTCAAAAAAAAAAAAAAGAGCAAGAGGCAGTGCTGACACCTTGGGACCAAATTAATAGGGACATTAGTAATATGTCAGAACTAAAGTTCAGAATGACAATTATCAAGGTGCTAGCTGGGCTCAATAAAAGCATGGAATATATTAGACAATCCCTTTCTTGACAATAAAAAATTTCTTTCTGGATAAACAAAAGGACTAGATCTAACCTAAATCTAACCAAGTTGAAATTTTAAAAAAATTATTAATGAGGTGCAATCAAAAATGGAGAGTTTTACTGCTAGGGTAAATGAGGCAGAAGAGAGAATTAGTGATCTAGAAGACCAAATGATGGAAAATAAAGAAGCTGAGACAAAGAGAGACAAACACCTACTGGACCACAAGGGGAGAATTCAAGAGATAAGTGATACCATAATGCAAAACAATATTAGAATCATTGGGATCCCAGAAGAAGATTGGGGGGACACAGAAGGAGCAAATAATAGCAGAGAATTTCCCTAATTTGGCAAAGGGAACAAGCATCAAAGTCCAGAAGGCACAGAGGAACCCCCCTCAAAATCATTAAAAATAGGTCCATACTCAAAAAAAAAAAAAAAAAATAGGTCCATACTCCATCATCTAATAGTAAAACTTACAAGTCTCAGTGACAAAGAGAAAGTCCTGAAAGCAGCTTGGGAGAAGAGGTCTGTAACATACAATGGTAGAAATATTAGATTGGCAGCAGACCTATCTACAGAGACCTGGCAGGCCAGAAAGGACTGGCATTATATATATATGTATGTATATTCAGAGCACTAAGTGAGAAAAATGTGCAACCAAGAGTACTATATCCAGCTAGGCTATCATTGAAAATAGAAGGAGAAATAAAAATCTTCCAGAACAAACAAAAACTAAAACAATTTGCAAACACCAAACCAGCCCTACAGGAAATACTGAAAAGGGTCTTGTAAACAAAGAGAGATGCTAAAAGTAACAGACCAGAAAGGATCAGAGACAATATACAGTAATAGTCACCTTACAGGCACTACAATAGCACTAAATTCATATCTTTCAATAGTTACCCTGAATATAAATGGGCTAAATGCTGCAATCAAAAGACACAGGGTATCAGAATGAATTAAAAAAAAAAAAAAAACCAAGACCCATCAATATGCTGTCTCCAAGAAACTCATTTTAGAACCAAAGACATCTCCAAATTTAAAGTGAGGGGTTGGAAAACAATTTACTGTACTAATGGACATCAAAAGAAAGCTGGGGTGGCAATCCTTACATCAGACAAACTAGATTTTAAGCTAAAGACTATATTAGAGGTGAGGAAGGACACTATATCATACTCAAAGGGTCTATCCAACAAGAAGATCTAACAATTGTAAATATCTCTGCCCTTCAGGTGGGAGGAGCCAATTATATAAACCAATTAATAACTAAATCAAAGAAACACACTAACAATAATACAATAATAGTAGGAAACGTTAACATCCCCCTCACTGAAACAGACAGATCATCTAAGCAAAAGATCAACAAGGAAATAAAGACTTTAAATGACACACTGGACCAGATGGACATCACAGATATATTCAGAACATTCCATCCCAAAACAATGGAATACACTAGTGCACATGGAACATTCTCCAGAATAGATCACATCATGGGTCACAAATCAGGTCTTAACTGGTACCAAAAGACTGAGATCATTGCCTGTATATTTTCACACCACAGTGCTTGGAAACTAGAACTTAACCACAAGAGGAAAGTGGGAAAGAACTCAAATACATGGAGACTAAAGAGTATCCTACTAAAGAATGAATGGCTCAACAAGGAAAGTAAAGAAGAATTTGTTTAAATCATGGAAACAAATGAAAATGAAAACACAACTGTTCAAAATCTTTGGGACACAGCAAAGGAGGTCCTGAGAGAAAGTATATAGCAATACAGCCTTTGTCAAGAAATAAGGAAGATCTCAAGTACACAACCTAACCCTACACCTAAAGGAGCTGGAGAAAGAGCATCAAAAAAAAAGCCTAAACCCAGCAGGAGAAGATAAATAATAAAGATCAGAGCAGAAATCCATGAAATAGAAACCAAAAGAACAATAGAACAAATCAACAAAACTAGGAAATGGATCTTTGAAGGAATTAATAAGATTGATAAACCCCTGGCCCGACTTATCAAAAGGAAAAGAGAAAGGACCTAAGTTAATAAAATCATGAATGAAAGAAGAGAGATCACAGCCAATACCAAAGAAATACAAACTTATATAATTCTTATATAATTATATAATTCTTAGATAATTATAAGAACATATTATGAGCAACTATACATCAGCAAATTTGACAATCTGCAAGAAATGGATGCATTCCTAAAGACATATAAATTACCAAAACTGAACCAGGAAGAAATAGACAACCTGAACAGACCCATAACCAGTAAGGAGACTGAAGCAGTCATGGAAAATCTCCCAAGAAACAAGAGTCCTGGGCCAGACAGCTTCCCAGAGGAATTCTACTAAACATTTGAAGAAGAATTAATACCTATTCTCCAGAAACTGTTCCAAACAATAGAAATGGGAGGAAAACTTTCAAACTCATTTTATGAGGTCAGCATTACCTTGATCCCAAAGCCAAAGACCCCAGCAATAAGGAGAATTACAGACCAATATCCTTGATGAATACAGATGCAAAAATTCTCACCAAAATACTAGCCAATACAATCCAACAGTATATTAAAAGGATTATTCACCACAACCAAGTGGGATTCATTCCTGGGCTGCAAGGTTGGCCTAACATCTGCAAATTAATCAATGTGATACAGTTTATTAATAAAAGAAAGAACAAGAATTATATGGCCCTCTCAATAGATGCTGAAAATGCATTTGACAAAGTACAGGATCCTTTCTTGATCAAAACTCTTCACAGTGTAGGGATAGAGGGTACATACCTCAATATCATAAAAGCCATCTATGAAAAACCCACAGCAAATATCATTCTTAATGGGCAAAAACTAAGAGCTTTTTCCCTAGGGTCAGGAACATGGCAGGACTGTCCACTATCACTGCTGCTATTCAACATAGTACTAGAAATCCTAGCCTCAGCAATCAGACCAAAAAAAGAAACAAAAGGCATCTAAGTCAGCAAAGAAGAAGTCAAACTCTCACTCTTTGTAAATGATAGGATACTTTATGTGGAAAACCCAAAAGACTCCACTCCAAAACTGTTAAAACTCATACAGGAATTCAGTAAAGTGTCAGGATATAAAATCAATGCACAGAAATCAGTTGCATTTCTATACACCAACAGCAAGACAAAAGAAAGAGAAACTAAGGAGTCAATCCCATTTACAGTTACACCCAAAACCATAAGATACCTAGCAATAAACCTAACCAAAGAGGTGAAGAACCTGTACTCAGAAAACTATAAAGTATTCAAGAAAGAAATTGAGGAAGACAAAAAGAAATGGGAAAAAAGTTCCATGCTCATAGATTGCAAGAACAAATATTGTGAAAATGTCTATGGTACCTAAAGCAATCAACACATCTAATGCAATCCCTACCAAAATACCATCAACTTTTTTCAAAGAAATGGAACAAGTAATCCTAAAATTTATATGAAACCAGAAAAGACCCCGAATAGCCAGAGGAATGTTGAAAACGAAAACCAAAGTTGGTGGCATCACAATTCCAGACTTCAAGCTCTATTACAAAGCTGTCATCATCAGGATAGCATGGTACTGGCACTAAAACAGACACACAGATCAATGGAACAGAATAGACGGCCCAGAAATGGACCCTCAACTTTATGGTCAACTCATCTTTGATAAAGCAGAAAAGAACATCCAATGGAAGAAAGACAGTCTTTTCAACAAATGGTGTTGGGAAAATTGGACAGCCACATGCAGAAGAATGAAACTGGACCATTTCTTTATACCCTACACAAAAATAGACTCAAAATAGATGAGAGACCTCAATTTGAGACAGGAATACATCAAAATACTTGAGGAGAACGCAGGCAGCAATGTCTTCGACCTCAGTCACAGCAACTTCTTCCCAGAAACATCGCCAAAGACAAAGGAAGTAAGGGTAAAAATGAACTATTGGGACTTCATCAAGATCAAAAGTTTTTCACAGTAAAAGAAACAGTCAACAAAACCAAAAGACAACTGACAGAATGGGAGAAGATATTTGCAGATGGCATATCCAATAAAGGGCTAGTATCCAAAATCTAGAAAGAACTTATCAAACTCAACACCCAAAGAACAAATAATCCATTTGAGAAATGGGCAGAAGACGTGAACAGACATTTCTCCAAAGAAGACATCCAAATGGCCAACAGATACATGAAAAAGTGCTCAAGATCCCTCAGCATCAGGGAAATACAAATCAAAACCACAGTGAGATACCACCTTACACCAGTCAGAATGGCTAAATTTAACAAATCAGGAAATGACAGATGTTGGCGAGGATGTAGGGAAAGGGAAACCCTCCTACACTATTGGTGTGAATGAAAGCTCGTGCAGCCACTCTGGAAAATAGTATAGAGATTCCTCAAAAAGTGGAAAATAGAGCTACCCTGGAGCCCAGCAACTGCACTACTGGGTAATTACCCTAAAGATATGGTAATTACCATAAAGATACCATAAAGATATCCGAAAGGGCACATGCACCCGAATGTTTATAGCAGCAATGTCCACAATAGCCAAACTATGGAAAGAACCTAGATGTCCATCAACAGATGAATGTATAAAGAAGATGTGGGGTACACACACACACACACACACACACACACACACACACACACACACACACAATGGAATACTATGCAGCCATCAAAAATAATGAAATCCTGCCATTTGCAATGATGTGGATTGGAACTGGAGGGTATTATGCTGAATGAAATAAGTCAATCAGAGAAAGACAATTATCATATGATCTCTCTGATATGAGGAATTTGAGAGGTAGGGTCGGGGCTTATGGGGAGAAGGAAAAAATGAAACAAGATGGGACCAGGAAGGGAGAAAAACCATAAGAGACTCTTAATCTCGGGAAACAAACTGAGGGTTGCTAGGGGTGGGGGGAAGGGATAGGGTGGCTGGGTTATGGAAAAAATAAAAATTAATTCAAAAAATATTTTACTCAAAAAAAAACTGTTGTGTGACCTTCTGGTATAGCCTCAAGGAACCTTATGTGTCTACCAGATTCTTGCATCAGCCAGCTACTGCTGGGTAACAGGCAGCTTCAAAATTGCAGTATACACAATAATAATCACTTATTTTTCTATTGTGGTTCTGAGAATCATCTGTGATCTGACTGCTCTAGGCTACAACCACTGGGCTAGGTTCCAGGCCAGAGATTGGTTTCTGCTGACATTCCATTGAACATATCAAGCCATATAACCAAGCCCAAAGTCATGAAATAAAGAAGTGTGTTCTACCCTTCATGGGTCAGAAACAAGACATATGGTAAAGTCCAATTCAATAGAGCAGGTAAGTATGCTTCTTCCACGGACGTGGGAAGGAGATAGGGAGGGAAGGAGGAAATATTTGTGTGACCACTAGGTCATGCATTACATACCTTAACATTCTGTCTAGGTATAGTAGAGTATTGATCTCTTCTTGAATAAAGAAGAAGATAGGGACCGTCCCTCATTCTATGAACAACTTTAGGCCTCAGACTTTCATTCTGTGTACATGTTAAACTTTCTGCACTCCACCTGACTCCCATGATGACTCGGGCTGGCCATGTCCTAAATACCCTCATCTGTACTTGTTTCCAGACTTAGATAGTCACTACATAAAATCGTAGGCCTGATTTGGACTTCTAGGCACACAGCAGATGCACAAGAATCATCTATTGAGTGAATGAATAAACCCTTTGCCCACTCTTTGACACATCCCCTGGCTTACTGGATGGCCCCTACCTAAGCCCCCTCTCACCTCTACTCCTGCTGTATACACAGCTTGGCCAGGAGATTGTAGCAGACTCCAGAATCCACCACCCAAACAAAACTGTGACAAGCTGCAGACCCTCTCTCTTTCTTGGCTTTCACAACACTGGCCATGCCATTGGCAGAAATTCCAAAACAGCCTACAAGATGTGGATGCAGGAGACCACGTCCCCAGAATGTTTTGGCAAAAAGCAAATATTGTGACAAACAATTGGAAATGTGGTACATTTATCTGCACTTTCAGTAGCTGCTCATATGTTCGCATTAAAACAGTTGAAAATGTATAATTAAAAATCTGTTTCAAAATACAGAGAACATGTAAAAATAATTTCTCCATTCACAGATGAAAAACAAAAACAAATAAGTGTAAGCCATGGGAAAAAGAAAAGAAAAGAAAACAAACTCTATCAGGATGCAGGCCTCAGTGTATGGGAATTAGAACAGGTGTCATAGTATGGCATGTCCTGCCTCCCTCGTGGAATCCAAAGGGTCTGGGCCAAGCCTGCAGCCTTTTCCATCCGCCCAAGCTTATTTTTCACATGCAGTGTGTGAGAGGTGTGCTGGGGACAAACCCTGAGTGAATATTTAGTGATAAACTCTCTGTATGGGGCTCGAGACCCAGATGAATGGTGCATATCTAGCCACGAAGTCTAGCAGGACAGAGAGAGAAGCACCAGGGTGAAAAGACATATGAAAACTATAAGCGTTTGCAACCTCCCATCTCCCAGCCTGCTAAAGAGACATCTATCTTTGACCATTCTGGCCCTCTTTCTCTCCTGCTTTCTCAGGGGGATTCAGAGTCTGTCAATCATTTCCCTGGAATTTTTTTTTTTTTACTTCTATTTGGAAAACTGTAAAGTAAAACCACTTAGTAGAAAAGGAGGACTTGGGGCACCTGGGTGGCTTATTTGGTTAAGTATCTGCCTTCATCTCAGGTCATCATCCCAGGGTTCTGGAATCAAGCCTGGTAGTGGGCTCTAGGCTCAGCACGAGTCTGCTTCTCCCTCTCCTGCTCTCCCATGCTTGCGTCTCTCTCTCTCAAATAAAAAAAATTTTTTTAATCTTAAAAAAATAAAGAAAAGGAGGACTTGAAAGAGAAAGAGGAATAACCAGGAAATCAAGAGCCTCATTCTCTCTGGCTTAGACAGAATTTGAGTTGGGAGTTAATTATGAAGGTACCTGTGGAGGAAGGGACCTCGGAAAAGCCAGAGGAATGAGTAAAGAGAATGTTAAGTGCTGTTGTGATCTATGATTTCGGTCTTCTTTGGCACTCTGAAGGATACCAATAGAACACTTAAATGACTTTAAAGCCCTTTGTTATATGTGTCTCTTTGAAGCAACGCTGTGCTGAGACTGGACCACATGGGGCCTTGGTTTTACTTGGGTTACATGAGTAAATATGATTTAGAATACCTTGGCAGGCATGCTTCAATAGAGATATGAACACAGTACCTTGAGAACATGAAGAACAGGGCATTCCAGAAGAGGACAGAGGGCTTTCCAGAGAAGGTAATGTTTGAGTTGGATCTGGAAGGATATGATCAACCTTACAGGCATGAATTGCAAGGACATTTCTGGTAGGAGAAATAATATCTATAAAGATACAGGGTATTCAGGAAAATGTGAAAGTTCTAGTGGAAGAAAGAAGAAGCCAAAAAGCTCAATAGATGGACAGGAGCCACCTGGAGAAAGGTCTCGTGTGCCATTAGAAGCTCAGCCTTCATCCTGTGGCCAACAGAGAGCCTTAGGAGCATACAACTGATGCACTCCTGGGGTCATGTTCACTCTGCCTTCTGGCCAGGGAAATGGCAGCCCCTAACGCAATCTGCCCTCTTCTGGACTCCATCCCCAGGAAAAGGACCAGGGGAAAGGGAATCAACCTTGAGCAGACTCCAGAGGTAAAAAAGGCACTCACAAGGAGTCTGCAGTGACCAATGAAGAGAAAGATGCACTCCAGAGAATAAAGTACCCATTCTTCATCATCTGAATTCATATGCAGGGAACACATTTGTCTCTACTGAATGTGTTTCGCAAACGTGCTTGCACAGACTTGATTTGAACAGCAATGCAATCTGATGTTTTATTTTATTGTTTGCAATTAGCGACAAGTGAGGGAGATACCCAGATCGTGCTATATAACACAGAGTGTGTGTTTTCCAAGTACTTAGCTCTGATGGGAGGGTGCGGGGGGGGAAAGGCAGCCATGAAGAAGCTGCACCCCCAGAAAGGAGACCAAGAGCCATGGCATCTTCAAGTTCCTAACAAGATCAGAGTCGTTGTTCAAACTCAAAAAGTGCAGCTGACTGCTGGGATGTAGAAGACATCTCTGAAGGAAATTCTCTCCAGGGACAGAACAAGCTGGGGACCTGGGGAGCCCAGGCCAGTTGCTGAGCAAAATCTTTTGTGCCAACAGAAGAGAGGCCCCTGACTTCCCTGCTCACCAGCCGGGAGTGGTTAAAGGGCCAGTGTCACTGTCCAGAATCCCCCAAAGTAGAGTTTCTCAACCTCAACACTGCTGACATTTTGAGTTGGATTATCCCTGGGTTGCTGTAATGCACAGTCTGGCACCGTTTAGCAATATCCTTGACCTCTACCTGCTAGATGCCAGTGGCACACCCTCCAGTTATGATGATTAAAAAATAGCTACAGACAAATGTCCCCATGGGGACAAATCACCCCCATTTTGGACCCATCTGACCTAGACTTGATGGGTCAATTGCAAATCTTGGTTAAGATGGAGAAGGAGACCAGGGTTTGTCCGACAAAGATTGGAGGGCTCAAAAATGCTCCATTCCGAAGAATCTAGAGTTCCTCAAATTATCTCAACAAAGCCACCAATGCCCTCAAGTGGACCTGAGGGGGCAGGGGGCACAGAATCCCTTAGCTTTGATCTGTCTGGGATTTCAAAAAAGACTGAAGGAGAACTGACCAGATGACATAGAATAATAGCATGGGCATGAACCTGGGTTTGAGCCCAGGCTCCTCAATTGGTCAGGTGTTATATGTTCTTCACCAACCTAGACATTCCTTTCCTTGTTATGTTCAAGCCACACTGGTCTGCTGGAAGCTTTTCATACATTCCTACATTTAACCACAGGGCCTCTGCACACGATTTTACCTCTGCCTAGAACACTCTCACCTCCCAGTATACATACATACTCGTAAGCACAGACCCACACAGAGCTAGCTCACTCTCCACATCTCAGATTAAATGTTGTCTCCTCAAAGATGTTCTTCCTGATGCCTGGACTTTCAGCACCTCGAGATGTTCACTTTATGGAATCCCATGCTATTCACAATTAAATAAGCACTGTGGGGGAGAAAAGGATGAGGGAAAGGTGGAGAAAGAGAAAAAGAAATAAGCTTAGGAGAGCATGCCCAAGAAAGAGAGAGAGACAAGAAGACAGAGAAAGAGGGAGAGAAATAATCCCATAGTCACTTCTTTTAAATGTAGAGATTAAAAGACAGTGCAATGAAAAGTTAGGCTTTTCTCATCCCCTGATAGGTGTACATTCCTGACTGCTTCCCTTCTAGTATGAAACTAAACTTGCAGAACCTTCTAGATATAAGGTAGCATCTGCCTAATCCTATTCCATGTTTATATCAACCCCAACTGATAGGTGCCATCATATTCCTATGTTAGGGTAGGGAAACTGAGGCTCAGAAAATGTGTGTAACTTGCCCCGAGCTCTATCACCAGTGGGAGGTAGAGTCAGAATCCAGGATCCAAGAACAGGAGCACTTCCGGAGCCCGTGCTCCCGGCCACACAATATACGAGCTGAATGAGCTCAGCAACCAGGAGGGAACTGGCCCAACACAGGGCCGGGACACAAAGTGGATGTTCAGTAAATATTTACTGAATGAGTGGGACCAGAGGTGGGATTCACTTCAGGGAAATTTTAATCCAGTGCTTCTCAGACCTGTCCCCACCCCCGCTCACTTATCACCATGTAATTGAAATAATGCCTATCGACAGAGACTCACAAACAACTGCTCAATTTTCCTCAAAATTCAATTAAACTTCGTTTATTCTGGGGATCGATCCAATTAAAAGAAGGAAAATTTCAGATGGTCTGAGCAACACCATCCATCTTCAAACATAGAGTCTACCCCAGTGATGTAATAATTCGCCCAATCAATGCTTTAAAAGCATTTAGCAGTCTTGATAATGAACTTTTGTCAAAACAGCCTTGCAGAGCAATAAGTGCCTGCAGATTAATATGAAGTCATAAAGGGCTAATGCTTTGGGGGGTGGGGGTGGAGGCGGCAACATGAATCAGTGGGAGCCATGGCCTGGAGCTGCCACACCTTCTCAGAACTAGTCGTGGGCAGTGTTTTCAAAATACAGAAAATGCCAAATGCATTTCCCCAGTTTTTCTATCTGTAGGTGCCTCTCCCTTCCACAAGCTCAGTTTGCCCAAGTTCACCAGCCAGGAACCTGGGATGCCCCAGATCCAGGGGATCCCACTCAGGGCAGTTGGGACAGCTCGCCTTACTGAAGAAAAATGTCCAAAGGAAGACGGCTTTGCTTGGAAGAGCTTCCACTTAACTATCTCTGAAAGCTCTCATTTCACAAATGGTCTCTGAGCTACAGGAAACTGTTCTATTCCAGATCTCCTCTTTTCCTTGGGGGTATTCAACTTATTAGCTGTGTGACATTAAGTAAGTTACTTAACATCTCTGAGCTTTAGCTTCTCCATATGTACAATGGAGATAATATCATTTATTGGCACTTGGGAAGGAGATTGGGTTGGATCTCAAGGTTAGAAGGATGCAGAGTCATAAGACTCAGCCTCTGTCTTGAAAGAACTCAGAGGCACTGAGCAAAGACAGGTGGAACAGCCACAAGGCAAGATGCTGACGCCATTAGAGAAAGCTGAACCCAGCACTGGAAACAGTGCCTGAAGGAAGAGAGGGGGCTTCACCAAGGCGGTGACCTTTCAGCTGGGTCTTGACCAGAGAGCAAGTATTTGCCAAGGGAGGAAGAGAGGAGAGGACGTCCGGGCCAAGGGGACTGCAAAGGCAGAGACCTGGAGGACAACAAGGAAGGGCACACGCATGGTGCTTGGCATGCCTGAAACGGAGCCAGAAATGGAACAGGGCACCTGGGGTCAGCCACATCTTCAAAGGTCTCATTTGCCACATGAAGGGCAATGGGGAGCCATGGAAGGTCTTAAGCAGGGAACGGATATGAGGAAAATTGCACCTGGGAAAGTTGGTGCAATGACTTACTTGAGATACAATGACGGCCAGGATGGTCTCACCACACAGCCCTGCTGCCCTGGAATGCCCCCAACAGCCCTCCACCCACACTGAACACATCCCCTAACCTCCTTATTCCCATCAGTAGTGTCCCCACCCCTGCCACCAGGCAAGCAACCTAAGAGTCCTTCCATACACTTTCTTTTTCCATTCCTCACAATCCCTAAGGTTCTGTCGTTAACCTTCCACCTGGAGCCTGTGTGGAAGGATATGATGTCCCATTCCCAAAAAGTTAAGCTCACCTTAGTCCAATAAGACCCTCTTACCACTCTGAGAGGGGGGACCAGGATGGAAAGTGTCCCCTGAAGCCAGACCTTGTCACAGCCAGAACTGTCCCTGGTCCTGGCTGCCTTGGTCCAAGGAAGAGGAAGGGAAAGATGCTCCCCAAAGTCAGGAGGTTCTCCTCCAGAATCAAGGTTGACAAGTCACTTCCTGCAGAGCTTGGCTGGGGGCGCCCCTGGGCCTTTGGCTTCAGCCAGCACCCATCAAGGTGTAATTCTCCAACTCCCACCCCAGGCCACCTTGGGAGGTCGACGTTCTCACGATGGGGAGTCCGGTGGCTCCAGCTTCCAGCACTAACAAACCTTTCTTCAGCTCCTCTCCAGGCCTAAACTATCCCTTTTAAAACCAGCAGAGGGGCGCCTGGGTGGCTCAGTTGGTTAAGCAACTGCCTTCCGCTCAGGTCATGATCCCGGGATCGGGTCCCACATCGGGCTCCCTGCTCGGCGGGAACCCTGCTTCTCCCTCTCTCACTGCCCTGCTTGTGTTCCTTCTCTGGCTGTATTTCTCTCTGTCAAATAAATAAAACCTTAAAAAAAAAAAAAAAAAACCAGCAGAAAGTCTCAGGGGTTGGCTAGTCCTTTGAAAGCTGGGGGCTCTGGGTAGCCGAAGGAATGAAACTCTTGCTCCATTTGCCTCAACTCACCGCACCCCTAGGGGACACCGGGCCCTGACCTGCCATCACAGAAGCCCCAGATTTGGAAAGAAGAGGATTAAGAATTAAAGAGGAAGAAAAAAGAGAAAAGAAAAGGAGTAAAAAAGCTTGTGCTGCTAGATCAGGGGGAGTATTAAATGATCCCAAGACCAGAAATACCTTTTCAAAGGCTTCTGCCATTAGGACTTAATATTAAATTTACTCCTTCTGTGCCTTAAAAAATAGCTAATTTTTTTTCAAAAGGTGCTTTTGATGCCAAAGGTATGGCTTAAGCTAAAAGGCACCGGCACATCAAACATCATTGGGGGGGGGGGCGGTTTCAAAGGGCCGTTTCAGCAGGATCCTGTTTTCCTGATCCCCCTTCTTGGCTGATGAAGTTTCTGAGCTCCCTGAAGTCAGATCTTGTGTTCTTGGCTATCAAAGGCCCCAGCAACACTGAGTCTGTCTGTCCATCCCAGTAAAACTTTTGCATAGAAAGCCTCTCTTTTGCGCAGAGATCTGAGAGGGAAATAAAAAGGATGCTGATTTGCCAGGAAACAGGAGGGAAGCCCTGCTGGGCTGATAGGAATCTTCTGACCAGATTTGAATACATTTGGCCCAGACAAGGGGGTGGGGGAAAAAAATCCATTACTTTGGAGAAAAGCTTCACAGGGTTTAAAAGGAAATATGTTAATGCTGGGAGAAATCATTTGTGTAGGTTTATGTGTGAGTGTTTCAGTTGTCCCCCAAGTTTAACATTCTCAACCAGGAGCAAGAAAGCAAAAGCAGTGGAATTAAGCTGCCACCATTCTGTGGAGATGAGGGGGAGCTGGAGGCTGGAGGGAGGCCACAACCACCCTGAACTTGCCCTGGCGGTCCCAGCCAACTGGGTCTGGGGTCCGAGACTCAGATAACAGTCAAGTCCCCCGCCTGGATCCCGCAAGCAGTGTTCAAAGCACCTTCCTTTCCTTCCTTAAGACCTCACTCAGGACTCTGCAGACTGATGCTCACAGAGGTCCCCCAGACTGAGGCCTGCAAGGGGAAGGGGGCACTGCCAAAGGGGCTATGCTGGTCAGGCCTCTTGACCCATCCACACCCGCTGCTCTCTGAAGACCGCCCCTGCCCATAGGCTCCAGAGACACCTCACAAATGAGGTGTCTGTCATACCACCCTGAGGCCAGGCATTCCTATGACCCAGCAGCACTGTCCTGGGTCCCATGGGAATTGAGCAATTGTGTCCAGATGATCATAGGAAATTTTCCACTATGCCTTCTACTATGCAGTCTGCTGGGATTCAGGAGTCCTAGGTCCTAGGCCCAGCTTGGTCTTTTTCTGGGGGCCTCACTTCCTTCCTCTGTAAAATGAGGACCATTCCTTCATCCCTCTTAGGCCTGCTGGAAAATTCAGTCAGGTCAGGAATAAGAGTTGTGGGCAGGGGGTCCGCAGAACAGAGCACCAGGAGGCCTTCCTGCCCCCCCCCCCTGCAATTTCAGGCACAAGCAGTAAAAGAGGTGAGGAGGTTGTGAAGACCGTACTGTGTGGCTGTTGCAAAAGCACCCGAGTACCTTGGAGGCCCCACACCCCCAAGTTAGCAACAGACCTTTCTCCACGGTTTGAGGGCTCTTTTCTTCAATAGGAGAATAGCTGGTTGAATTTAGAGAAGAAAAGAACCTGAGGGCTTGGTTCTTGGGGTAAAGATGGGGGGCCAGGTGGGGGTCAGGCACTGAGGCTGTCCGACTCTCAGCGTATTACACAAGGAGGTGGGGACCAGCCAAACTCTTGAATCTGAGCACTGTCATTCCAACAGGAGAGGGAGAAGAGAAAGAAAAGAGAGATAATAGCTCATCATTAATGGTCTTGAATTAATATAAATTAGTCGGGCCATCTCGGCTGCTTGCAGTCAGGCAGAGCAGAGGGCTGCTGGGGATGAGCAAGGAGGTTTCTCTCATCTCACGTGCACACAGCCATCCATAAAGCTGCTGCTGAGCGTGCACTCTTTCCTCCCTCCTCCTCTTCCCTCCTTTCCTCCCTGCCCCCACCACCAGCTCCGGCTCAGGGGCATAAAATACGCTGGGGATGGCACCCCCGGGACTAGAGCCTGCGACCTTCGGAATGACCTTTGGAACACTGCTGCCCAGAGACCCCCTGCTGTCAGGAGCAGGGGCTGTCCCGAGCTCAGTCCCAGGCCAGACCCCCGCCTCCCCCATCTCACACACCGGCCCAGGCCACAGAGGCAGCCGCCTTGCTGGTCTGTGCCCAGAGCCAAAGCCACCCACCAAACGGTGCCCAGAACCATCAGAATGTTGCTTGGGACCACAGGCGGCCCAGAGCGCTGGCAGGTTTGGATGAATACGTGAGGTTGTGAATTCTCTCAGTTCGAGGAGTCTGAGTCAGGCTGACCCTTCCTCCACCACGTCAGTTGGGTTATAATTCAAGGAATGCGAACAGCCCTCTCCAGCAGCCCAGGGCAATTGGGAACCAACAAATGGGCCTAGGATGAAACTGCGGGTGCCCACAGTTCCCCTGACTCAACACGGCTCACTGAGGCACACAGGGACCACTTGACCCAGGCCTGACCCACTGGGACATGTGAGGACCACAGGACCCAGGACTGGCCCACAGGGCATACGGGAACATTTCCAGGCCCGAGCAGAACATTTGTGACTTAGCCCAAGGCTTAGAGGTCAGAGGGCACTCCCAGTATCCCTTGGAGATGGGACTTTTCCTTTCACTGACAGAGAAGGAAACTGACACTCAGAGAGGTCAAGTCACTTGCCACGAGGTCACACAGCCAATAAACGACAAAGTTGGGTTTCAAGCAGAGACAACTTTATCAATATGGCGATTAAAGCTTTATGAATGATTCCTCCTATAGTTCTCATCTCACAATGCCGAAGAGACAGAACTAGGAGCATCCCAGCTGGAGACACACAACCACGGAAGCTCAGAGAGACTGAGCTATAGTACCATGGTCACACAGCGGATCAGTGATGGAGCTGGGGTCCCAACCCACACCAGTCTGGCTCCGGAGCCCCGGCACATGGCCCAGACTGGAGAACCAACCTGCCTGGCCTGGAGTCCCGCCTTTTCTATTTACCAGCACTGGGACTTTGGACGAGTTGTTCAGCCTCTGGTTCCCTCCCTGTAAGACGGAAATTGTCATCATCATGTAGCAGCACCAATGACCGGCTACCTGACACCCACAGGACATGCACGACATGGCCAGGCTAATCCCAAGCGTTATGCTGTTTGTCAGACAGATCTGCTCACAAGACCGTCATTCCATGGATTCTGAAATACTAGAGTAGAAACTGGCATCCTAGAGGCCCCTCGTCTCCAGCCTGTCCCTGCCCTGGGTCCAAGGCTCGGGGAAAGCACGTGCCCGATCGCGACACACACCCGGTGTCCGTGATGGTCCTGTCAGAGCAAACGAGGCTATTAACTGACGAGCTCCGTGATGGAATTGTCCCGTGTGGTATTTATTATAGAGTCCTTTCCCTGACACCTCCCAGGGAGAGAATATTAAATATTTAATGCACGTGAGGCTGCTCGTTTTTCATCCCCACTTCAGCATTCACACTGGCTCCGGGCTGGGGGAGAGCCAAAGTCCACCGGCCTGGCACCCTCGTGCCTTCCCGCCTCTCCCGACCCCTGTCAGGGCACGGGGTGGGGCAGGGTAGGGGGAGGGAAAGCGATGAGGATCCACCTCAGGGACTCTGGGAGCTGGTGCTCAGTTGAGTTCTGGGAAGGGTGTCCTCCGTCAGCCATACTGTCAGAGTCGGGTGGCATCGGTGCCCCCCACCCAAAGTCTTGGGAGTCCCTGACCACCAGAGCCTGGGAGCGTTCATGACATCCAGCCCGTCCCTCCTCCACACGCACCTCCGGCTCCCCCATCCACTCGCGGCTGCTCCCCCCACTCCTGCACCTCTGCAGAGGCTCCTGCTCCACCCACACATCATGAGCTGGAAATGCCAGAGAGCCAATGCCCCTGAAGCAAGCCCCTCTCAACGACGGAAGTCCCAGCTTCCTTGCCCCTTGCGTTGGATGACTCGGGGGTGTGGGAGTTACACTGGCTTGCAGAGGTCCCTGGTGGGATTGGGCTCCTACTGCCCAGAGCCTTTATGAGCTTCCTTTTCCTCTCCGTTCTCACAGCCCCTCTCCCCTGCTAGCCCACCCCGGGACTGCCTCCCAACCAGCCCTGCACAAGCCTCCCTAAAGTCTTAGGGAGAGGCACCTGAATGCAGGGATATAAACTAAGGCAAAGCCATGGCCGGGTGGGGGATCATCAGAGGGCACAAGATCAAAGTCTCGTCTTCCATAGAACACCGACGTGCACAGGGACAAGCCCTGTGCTCGGGGCTGGGACTTGGCCAGAAACGCCAAGATCTGACTCCTGAACCCCCAAGAGCTCCCAGGCCTCAGGGGACATAGTCATGAGATGCTAACCACAGTGCAATGGGACCAGCTCCCACTTCCTTCACCCCCAGCCCCTCACACTAGCCCATGGGATGTCCTCCTAAAGACTGAGTCTCCCTACGGTCTCAGCTGCCTCCAGAGCACAAACCTCCAGCCCCAGAGCAAACGCGGGCCAACCACCAAAAGTGATCTAGTTGGTAGCAGCCATGCTGATTTGACAGCTTTCCTCCTACTCCTTCTCTCCCCGGCGACTTCTAGCCATCTGTGCGGCACTCGGGTTCTGGCGGTTGGAACAGCGGACACCAAGGGACAGAAGGGGCAGTGGGAAGAGCAAGAGGCATCTGACAAACAGCAGGATGTGAGGGTGAGGACAGGTGCCCACATTCTCCAGCCCCAGAGCACTGACCAAAGGGGTGCTCCCAGGTGTTGGGCCTTCTGCTTTGGGCTGCCCTGCCCACGCGGATCAGGGTGGCTGAGGGATCCCAGGGCCTCCTTCATGCCTCACGACAACCATGTGCAGGCACTACTGTCTGGGCCGAGGGGCCAAGGCCTACAGCCCTGCTCCCCTCTTCCTGCAGCAGGGCTCGGCCCCTGCAGGGACCCCTGACTAAGCCCTTGTCCACCTCCACTCTTGGCCTCCTGTCCTGGGGCCAGCCCCCTCTCCAAGTTCTGCACTGGCTTACCTGCTATCTCCCCAGAAAGTGCTTCCCTGACCCCCCTATTCTGGGCTGAATGGTGTCCTCCCCCCAAAAAAACAGATTCAAGTTCTAACCCTCCATACCTGTGAATGTGACCTGAATTATAAATGGGGACTTGGCAGATGTAACCAAGTTAAGACAGGTCATGGTGGATTCGTGTGGGTGCCCACCCAATGATGATTTCTCCCTCGTAGTAAACCAGAGGGAAATTTGGACCCAGAGAGGAGAATGTCCTGTGAAGAGGGGGTCAGAGACTGCAGACTGGAGTTTGGGGCCACATGCCAAAAGCTACAAGAGACAAGGAAGTTTCTTCCCTAGAGCCTTTGCAGAGAGCATACACTACCTTGACTTCAGACTCTGAACTTCTGGAACTGAGAGAATAAATCTCTGTTGTTTTAAGTCACATAGTCTGGTACACTGTTAGAGCAACCCTCAGAAGTTAATAAACCCTTTACTAAGGTCAATCTCCTTTGTCTTCTCTATCATCTTCTTTTCTTCCTCCTTCATACAGTAATGACAAAAGTGTAATTATCCTCACATTTCCCATCGTCCTCGCTAGACTAGGAGTGCTGTGAAGGCAGAGGACTTGCCTGCTTTGTTCTCTGCTACATTCCCGGAATCTAGCCCAGTGTCTATGGTGCCCGGTACATGGTAGGTGCTAAATAAATGTTCGCTTATTGATGAAGATTTAATGAACGCCTAATGTGCTAATGCTGCTCTCAATGAACAAAATAAACAGTCCTCTCTCTTTATGGAGTTCACGTTCTACATTCAACAAGGACCATGACAATTAAGTAAACAGACAGATGCTAGAAGATACCAGCATACAGGGGCAGGGGGCAGGGCCAGATAAGGGAGACTGAGCACTGGCATAAAACAACACCAACTGAAAACAGATTAGGTAGTCAAGAAGACCTTGTTGAAAGGTGGCATCTAAGCAAGATTTCAAGAAAGTGGTTTGCAGGAGTTGGCCATATGAGATTCTGGGGAAAGAAGAATCCAGACAGAGGGCATAGCCAATGCAAAGTTCCTCAGGTTTGGTAGTTCAAGGAACTGAAACGAGGTCCATGTAGACAGCCTGGAGTGAGGAGAAGGAAGAGTTGCAGAAGAGGAAATTGAATATGTGGTGGATGGATGGAGGGATAGAGGGATGGAGGGACGGAGGGATGGATGGAGATAGATGGGTGGGTAGATAAGTGAATGGGTGGATGAATGGGTGGATAGATGGAGATGGAGGGATGGATGAGTATGAATAGATAGAGGAGAGGAGAGAGGGAGAGAAAAAGGGAGAAATGGTCCATGTCTAGGAATCAAAGGCAGGTACTAACTCTGTCCTCTAACCATATGTTAAGTCAGTAATCGAGAATAAAAAGGGCCCTGCCACTCAAGAAATGTGGTCAATCACAAGCCAAATGAAGTCAGCCCTCCACACCCTTTTCTGCCATACCACAGCATCACAGAACAGGGATGAGAATGCCTAAAAAAGTAGGCTCGATCTTCTTGTGGACCCAGGGTCCCAAATGAGGGCTCCTCCAGGGTCTGGGATTCTGCCTAACCAGCTGGCCAGAGCCCCCACATACAAAGCCCTCCCTTAGAGCTACAAACCATAAGGCTCAAGGGCGCCTGGGTGGCTCAGTCAGTTAAACGTCCGACTCTGGCTCAGGTCCTGATGTCAGGGTCCTGGAATCGAACCCTGTGTCAGGCTCCACGCTCAACACAGAGGTGTCTGCTTCTTTCTCTCCTTCTGCCCCTGCCCCAGCTCAAGCTCTCTCTCTCAAATAAATAAAATCTTAAAACAAACCAACAAACTATGAGGTCGAGCTGCTCCAGGCTCCTGATAGCTAACAGTGGGTCTATCCCTGAGGAATTTCTTCTTCTGATACTGAGGACACCCATAAAGGACACCCATAAAATTCATTTAAAATAAAAGATTTGTGGGGCACCTGGGTGGCTCAGTCGTTAAGCTACTGCCTTCAGCTCAGGGGGCTTCCTGCTCGGCGGGAAGCCTGCTTCTCCTTCTCCCCCTCTCCCTGCTTGTGTTCCCTCTCTAACTGTGTTCCTCTCTGTCGAATAAATAAATAAAATCTTTTAAAAAAATAAAAGATTTGAAATGAAATCGTGTGGGTTTATTAAAGTTAGGTGTTTTCTCTTCTTTCCTCACTCCAAGCTCCAGCTGGCTCAGATCAGCATCCCCCAAGGGGCCAGCAGAAGATGAACCCATTGCTGGGGAATTCCTAGGTGAGAGTGTGACCCAGAGCCCGAGTCAGGGGGAGCCCTTTGCTCCCAGATCCTGCTCCTAGTCATCCCTCATCTCTCCCATCTTTCCTGCTCTGGGAAGTATTTGCAGCCCTCTTGACCAGAAACAGGGTGCATGCACAGACCTGAGGACCGATGGTGGCTCTCTTCCCATATGCCTCATCTATCCCCCCACGTGCCCTCTGCCACATGTTGCCCAGCTGGCCACTTCACTTTGCAGCACCTTCTTTTTCTTGATTTCCCTGCCATCCCCTCCCATGCCTCTCCTCTTGCCTCCCTGGCTGCTCTTTCTCTGTCCCACAAGATCCCTGTCGCCCTGTGGCTTCCAAGTGTCAGAGAGCTCCAGGGCTTCCTCTTGGGTTCATTCTCCTCTCTCTCTCTCTTTTTCTCTCTCTCTCCCTACCCCTCCCCTAAAGTTCTCTCCTTACACTATCTCATCCATTCCCAGGATTCGAATATCCTGTCTATGCTGGCAACTTCTGGCCTTCTTGTGTCCAATTCCGGCCTCCCCGCCGACCCCAGACTCCAGCCTTCTGTGCACTTCCACAAGGCATCTAAGACTCACCGTGGCCAAAATGAACTGATCTTTCCACATTTCCTCCCTCAGAAGGCAGCACCACCCCGCTGCTGGAGCCAAACACCAAGGAGTCCTCCCCGACTTCTCTCTGTGTGACCCTGCCCCCTCACACCTGCAGGTCCCCTCGGCACTCGCTCCAGGACCTACCTTGACTCCCGCTTCTTCTCTCTCCACCTCTTCCTCCCAGGCCAGGCTTCCAACCTCGTTCATCACCCTCCCACCTCTCTGGCCAGAGCGGTCACCCCAAAGTGTCAGGTCTGCTGCAAGGAGAGGAAACAGTGACCACTATGCGTCCACGTTGTCCTGGGTGCCCTGCGGATAGATGGAGGTCTGCTGCAGACCTCCTAGCAGAAAGCCACGTGGCGCTGTGGGGACAGCCCTGCACGCTATGTCTCCTGCCCTCTCTGCAAGACAAGAGGAAGAAGCCAGTGCCCCACCACCACCACCACCACCACCACAGCCCAGTGTGCAGAGCCCGGTGCATCCTAGCCCCTTATTTTCATTTCCATTGGTCATAACAATAACAATATCTTTCTCTGCCTCTGTGGCTTCCTTTACAGAGAGTTTCCAGGGGCATTATCATCACGACTTCTTCACCAGCCACGAAGGATGAGTGTGATAACCCTCAGCCACAGGCAAGGACCCCAGAGCGACAGAACAAGGACTCCAGGCCAGGCCATGGGCACAATTAAAGCTATGGCTCCTGATTCCCACCACTGCCCATGGTCCCCACATAATAAGCATTTCCACACTTCCCCTAAACAACTCCAAAATCTCACCATTCAAGCACCCAGGTAACTCTGGGAACACAGGCAGAAATCCTTTGTTGGCCACGGATTCCTAGCATAGGTCTGGGACAGTCCTTAGCACCGGCCATCCACCCACAAGCTCTGCACCCGATTGCTGTGTTCTGGAAAAGCCTCATCTAAACCAAAACTTTCAGTTCAAAGGGGCTCCAACTTCCCTTGCTCATTGTCATCATTCTCAACCCCGGCTGCACCTGAGACCCTCCTGGACAGCTCCCCCCACCCCGAATTGCGAGTCTGTTGGCCTCTAGGAGGGCCAGGCTTTGATATTCTCTCATGTTTTAAAAGAACAGGGGATTCTAAGAGGCAGCCATTGTTGAGAACCACTGAGATTTGACCCACAAACACATAATTGAGGACCAGGGATGTGCGTTCCAGAAGCTTCTACCTAATACGGGAAATAGGAAAGTAAACAGATTATGAAAATGAACTTGTTTTCCAAGTGTTAGTTTTTGTTACTTCTGTTTTTAATGTAACAAACATTTCTATTACTTACCAGTTTCTAGGCAACATTCTAAACACTATATAAATTTAACTTATTTAGAACCTGGAACAGTGAGAAAAGAACCATTATTAGCCCATTTTCCAGATGAAGCTATAAAGAGCTTAAGTAACTTGAGTAAAGTCACATCGTCTAACAAGTGGCTGAAGTAGAATCCAAAGCCAGAGAATGGGATTCACCTTTCTAACCACCGTTTGCTGAAGGCAGTGGCTCCTAAATCTTAGGGAGATTTCCACAAAAACACAGATTCTCGGCCTCATTCGCCTCACCCCACCCCCACCAGCCTCAGATTCCAGTTCAGTCAGCTGAGCGGGGAGACCTGGGAACCTACATTTCGTGTGTGTGTCCCAGGCGATTCCAATGCAGGCGTCCAGAGGGTGGTCCTGTGAGAGACTTTCTGAAGAGACAAAGTGTGGTGGATTTAAAATGTGCCCACATCTCTTGCATAGAACACTCAGTGCTCATTACATCACATGCCCTCCTTAACGCCCGCCACCCGTTACCCCTGCCTCCCAGCAACTCTGTTTTTTCCCTGTGGTTGAGAGTTTCATGGTTTGTCTCCCTCTGAAACTAATAATACCCTACATGTTCATTAACTGAATTTAAATAAAATAAAATTTAGTTTAAAAAATAAAAATAAGGGCGCCTAGGTGGCTCAGTGCGTTAAAGCCTCTACCTTCGGCTCAGGTCATGATCTCAGGGTCCTGGGATCGAGGCCCGCGTCGGGCTCTCTGCTCGGCAGGGAGCCTGCTTCCTCCTCTCTCTCTCTCTCTGCCTGCCTCTCTGCCTATTTGTGATCTCTCTTTCTCTCTGTCAAATAAATAAATAAATAAAATCTAAAAATAAATAAAAATAAATAAAATGTGTCCACAAATTCCACAATATGCCTTCCTTTAAAAGGTGGAAGCTAGAGGCATCTTGGGAGGCTCAGTCAGTTAAGTGTCTGCCTTCAGCTCAGGTCACGATCGTGGGGTCCTTCCCCTCTTGCCCTCTCTGAAGCCACTCACTGAGGGAAAAGCCAGCGGCTGTGCTGTGAGGACTTACAGGCAGGCCCGTAGGAGGAGGCGAGGCCTCTGAAACAGCCAACACCACCCAGCAACTCGGACATCTATCTGGCCATTGGAAAGTCCATCCCCCCACCAACCCCTCGATGCAACCTCCAAAGAGGTTCCTGAACAACAGTCACCCAGTTAGGCTACTCTCTGATTCTACAAAACTTTAAGCCACTACATTTTGGGGGATTCCTTATGCAGCAGCAACAGATGACTAATATAAAGAAACCTTTTGCCATCAGTGAGTCAGGAAAAAGCAGCAGACATGGCACAAGAAGGACACAGGCCAGAAAGGGGACAGAGAGGGCATTCATTCCAGGTAGAGGGAGCAGCATATGTTAAGGCCGGGTGAATGCATGGAGCTGGTATTCTCGGGCTCGGCTGGGAGCACAGGAAGCACCACAGTGAGTGGCTAGAGATGCAACAGGTGTTAAGCCAGGATGGACAGAGCGACCATACACCCCAGTTTGCCCAGCACAATAGGTTTTGGTATTTTTAAGATTATATTTATTTATTGAGAGAGAGAGAGAAGGCGAGCAGAGGGAGGGGCAGAGGGAGAGAGAAAGAATCTCAGGCAGACCCCCACCCCCACTGAGTGCAGAGCCAGACTCAGGATTTGATCTCATGACCCTGAGATCATGACCTAAGCCGAAATCAGGAGTCAGATGCCTTAAGAGACTAAGCCGCCCAGGTGCCCTTGCCTAGGACAGTCTTGATTGACACCTATTATCCACACATCCCACGCAATTTACTCTTTCTCTGAGATAAAATTGTCTCCTATTAGATGATTATGAGCTAGATATTATCGCCCTGCTGATGATCCCCGAGTGTAGGCTTTACCTGGAGGCACTGGGGAGCCATGAAAGGGTTTCAAGCTTGGGAGTGACCCGATCCCAGGTGTGTTCAGAACGATCCGTCCGCAGAGAAGGCACAGGTGCGCCGGGTGAACTGCGATGCAGCGTGGACTGGTCCGGAGGGAGCGCGGAGGCTTGGCCGGGGTTGAACAAGCGAAGAGAGGAGGGAGGACCTGGAGACAGCTGGTCAGGCGGTCAGTGACTGTGACAGTCTATATGGAGGTCAGAACAGTGGTAATGGGGTCCAGGGAAGTTTTGGAAAATTGAGGTGATATTGAACAGACTCTGTTGCAGTAAAAGCTGGAGGAGAAGCTCGAGGGCTAGCTGAGGTGCAAAGACTGTAAGGGAGCATGGCCCCCACATTTGGGGGACCAGAGCTCCATCTAAAAATAGCCCTCAGATGAGTCACCTCAATCAGAACCAATGAGGCTTTGGCTGGTTCGGTTTCTGAACCACAGGGGGTCTGGCCAAAGGAACTGAAACTACATGTAACCCTGGCTCAAGCAGGTCCCGTCAGACCCAGTCCCCCGCGAAGGGCAGCGCCACGGCCCCAGTGCACGGAAGCTCGGCTCCCGCACACAAGACCGCAGCAATGCAAGATTTTTTTTTTTTTTTTTCATTTTGTGGCTAGGGTCTCAGGCCTGGGAGAAGTGGCCAGAGGTTGCCAGGGTACAGAGAGGAGGCAGCGTGGCAGGGACGCAGACCCAGCCTGCCCTGGAAACTTGGTGTCACCTAGTGAGAGCGTTTGGGGTGAAATCCCTAGAAAGACACTCTCACCTCCTCCCAGCTGGAATACTTTGGCTGAACTTGAGTCATCCTCCTAATAAAAATTCCATGTTCCATCAGCAGAATGCTTCCAGTCCAATTAGATCAATTTTCTCTAAGTAGCAATAAATGTGTTTTCCTTTCAGAGGCCAGCCCGACACATTAAGTAGGCTTGGGGCGGCCATTCCCCAGGCCGTGGGCTCTGAGTGCGCAGGGTCAGGGGTCACAGCACCCCCGCCTCCAGCTCATTAGTGGGGCCCATTCATCTTTGCTGGGGACACCAGCACTCAACATGGTGGCAGGGCTCAGGGCGGGGGGCTGTGGGCAATTCATCAGGGACTCAGGTTCGTGGGAGACAAGAGCAGAAAAGCAGACCTGCTCACTGGCCGGCAGGAGCCCAGGCCTGCAGCTGAGGCCCAGGGCCGCCTGGTTAAAGGTTAACCTGGTCCGGACGTAGGTCTATGGGGGCCCGCGGCCAGCACATAGGGAATGAAGGGCCCCCAGGACAAGCCCCTTTGAAATGCACCTGGCTCCTGTCTGTTGGCAGAGGTTCCCTTCCGGCCACCTCCCTGACCCCCAAATCCATCCAAGCAAGGCCTCCAAGGGCCTGGAGAATGGCACTGTCACTTGGGCCCCCGTGGCTCAGGAACTTGCCTGGAAGAGACCCTTTGATTTGCAAATCCAAATGCTGGGAAGGAGAGGCTGCTTCAGCCAGGCCTTTCTGTGCCTTGCCTGGACAACCGGCCTAGAGGATGCTTGACCAAAAGCACGAGAACTTTCCAGTTCCCGAGGACTGGGACTGAGCCTTCCTCGGGCATATAGCCCCTGCCACCCTGAGCCAGCCGAGGCCCCAGCCCGGAGGCAGGACTACCAGCGGCCCAGGGTTTGGCACCCGGTGTTTGCCAGGGCTGCTGGAAGGGAGGAGCATGGGCTGAGTCGTTTCCACAACAAATCATTGTCTCGCCGTTCCGGAGGCTAGAAATCCATGGTCAAGGTGTCATCCCGGGGGCGCCTGGGTGGCTCAGTTGGTTAAGTGACTGCCTTCGGCTCAGGTCATGATCCCGGAGACCCGGGATCGAGTCCCACATCGGGCTCCCTGCTCGGCGGGAAGCCTGCTTCTCCCTCTCTCACTCCCCCTGCTTGTGTTCCCTCTCTAGCTGTGTTTCTCTCTGTCAGATAAATAAAATCTTAAAAAAAAAAAAAAAAGGTGTCATCCAGGCCAAGGCCTCTCTGAAGATGCCCAAGAAGGGTCTGTCCCATGCCTCTCTTCCAGCCTCCAAGGGCTCCTTGGCTTGTGGCAGCATGATTCCAACCTTTCCATGGCATTGGGTGTGGGTGTGTGTG
>PITA01018964.1:0-38978 GCA_004023965.1 Spilogale gracilis | reverse complement strand
GGAAGAAAATCCAAATTCCTCATCGTTGCTAACAAGGCCCTGTACAGCCTGCTCCCTGCCCATCTCTGCAAAGGCACCTAGCTCTCCTCATTTATGTGGCACCTGGCTGTTCCTTAAATATGCAAATCATGCTCCTGCCCCCGGGCCTTTGCATTTGCTCTTCCCTCTGCCTAGAATCCTATGCCCAACTTCCCTTGGCAGCTGCTCTGCTTACTCAGACCATCCAGACCAGAGGAGCTAGTCTTCCTGTCACTCTCTTTTATTTTGTGTATAGCTCCCAGGGCCACCTTGAGCTGCCTGGCCGGTTTGCAGGACAAGGAGCCTTGTTTGTTCTCTATCCCCACAGCCATGCATGGGTCTCAGAAACGATTTGCTGAGGAAAAGTTGCAGGGGCGTGTGCTGGGCACTCAGTGAAGAAATGGAGGAAGGCAGCCCTCACCCCCAGGACCTTCACGGGGCAGAGCAGAAGCAGGCTCAGGAAGGCTCACTGAGGGTCTGGGAGAGTAGAGAGGGGGTGAGAGAGGAACTGGGGGCCTTGGGGCGGAGGGCAGAGTGCATGGGGTTCTCAGGACCTCTGCTCATCGTGTTCCGGTTGATGGGGGGGTGGATCTGCCTGTGTGAGAACGGGGCCCATGCTCCTGCCCCAGGGACGGCGGTGTTCGGGCCTAGGCGAGTTTGAGCAACAGCAGATCATCACAGAGCAGGGACATACGGACAAAGGCCTGGGGCGAGGGAGCCCCTGAGAGGTCGTGAGCAGGGGCTTGGACAGCTGGTCAGGGGAGGCCCACCCAAAAACTCTGGGGCAGCACCCCAGCCGCTTGGAGAGCAGCTGTGGACACGGACAGGCACACTGCTCACTCTTTGCTCCTACAGGACCTTGGCGTGGGTGTTTGCTGACGGAAGGACTGATGCCTCACAGGTTCGCTCATTCATTCTGGAAGGTAAAAGTAAAGATGAATCAGCTTACAGTCTAGTGGGGAAAGTGAACAAGAAAATATAGTAACACAAGGATGACGGTAATAATGGTATGACCATTGATCAGCACTTACCCGCTGGTCAAGGACTTACTTTCTACATATCAGCTTATCTCAGGTCGAGACAGTGAGTAGTACTGTAGAGCACTATCCCCATTGTATAGATGAGGAGACTGAGGCTCAGAGTAGGAAGTCACTCGTCCGGTTCACGCAGCTGGGGAGGAGCAGGGCTGGATTCCAACCCAGGAAGCCTGCCTCCAGCACCCATGCTCAGGGCCCCCGGTCCGCAGGGTCAGCCTGGTAAAACTTGCTTACTTATCTTTTTGTCTTTCTCAGTTACAGAGAGACATTGGCTTGTAGCTGGTAAAGCAGAAACCTGTCCCCAGGCCTTGCTCCCAAGAGGGCTGGAGTGAGGTGAGGAGGGAAGGCAGCTGGCCCAGGCCATGTCCTGTCATGGCCACTTAATGAGCTTAACTGATAAGCGTGGGCTCAGGCGGGGTGCCAGCTGGGCTCGTCCATCTGGCCAGGCTTCCTGGCTGGAGGCCACTGGCTGGGAGAGGGTGGCCGTGGGGCCAGGGGAGGGGCCTGAGGATCCCCAGCTGTTCACAGCTGTGTGACGTTAGATATTCTTTGACCTCTCTGTGCTTCCTTTTCTCATTTATAAAATGGAGGTGAGCACGGCATCGTTACTGGAAGTGGCTCCAGGGATGCAGCCGGGCGTTGGGGACGGTGGCCTTTGGCTGGGAGACTACCTGGCACGCAGTAGGCAATCGGTACATTTTCTACTCCAGTCTTTGGAAGGTCTCAGGAAAAGGAATCTTGGCTCCAGAACTCTTGCATAAAGGAGAAAGGGTGGTTGTGGATGGGCGGAGACAGATGCTCATCTGGCTGTCGCTAACAGAGGCGGTGACCTGGATCCTACTTCTCTCTGAGCCTCAGTGTTCTCACCAGTAAAATGGCATGGCGCCACTTCATTGCCTCCTCCCTGCATTCTGGTGATGTGGAGACTAGCACGGCAGTCTGCCATGGTACAGAGCCAGGCATTTAGTTGGTGCTAAGGACAGGAGCCCCCACTATGGTGGTTTGGGAGGGCTAGATCTGATGATCACGAGCCATCTCAGGACAGGCCCTTACTTTCTCAGGCCTCTGTTTCCTTGTTTGTAAAATGGTCTGACCCCAGGAGTGCTTTCCCCAGCTCTGTTGTTCCTGTAATTGAGCAGAGTTGGTTCCTATCCTCTCTGAAATCCATCTAATCTGCACTAGTGGGGAGGGGGTGAAGTCTCTGCCATCCTGGGGAGGGGCTGAAAGTGGAGGGGGGGCAGGAATTGCCGTGTGGATTCCCAAGGGGAGTGAGGTCCCTGCCCACTGCTGCTTCTTGCCTCTTCTGGTGTGCAGGGGGGTGGGGGTGGGGGGTGGCGGCTGGGGTAGGAAAGGACCAGATAGGGCGATGGAGGGGGGCAGGAAGGCCTGGGGAGAGGGCCCCGGTCTGGATTCTCCAGGGAGTGGGGTTGAGTGGGCCCAGCACAGGGGTGGGGCCTGGGGGTGGGCGGGCAGATTTATTGCAGCCATTCCTCTCCCCCTGCAGCGCCTGCTTCTAATGAAATTTTACGGCAGGTGGAAATGATACGACTCCGCCAGCCCTAAAAGCACTTCTATTTATTCATTAAAGATATTTATATACTGAGCAGCTCTCTCTGCCAGCCCCACCCGCCTCTGGTTGGGCCGTTAAGTGGCTCCCAGCCCTTGGTGCTGGGGAACAGCTCCTGGGCGGGGCCCCTCCCTGCAGGGTGACTCGCTCTTCTGCCTTAGCCTGGCCCCACAGGCCACCTCCTCCTGGCCCCCAGCACCGGCATCTCTTTCCTGGCTGTGCGCGCCAGCCTCTTCTTGGGGCTCCTGCTGCCACGCTGTTCTCCACAAGGAGTTCTCCATCAAGGAAAGCGAGCTTATCAAAAATCAGATGGCATTCTTTCTTGGCCCAAATTGCTCAGGGCCCTCAGATCCGGCCCGTGCCCCCCTCCCTGGCCGGCTCCCCCAGCAGCCCCTGCCTCATGCGGGGGTCCAGCCACAGGGCTCCTGGCTCTTCTGGAGAATGACAGGTGCTCTCCCTCTGCCTCATAGCCCTTGCGTCTGGGTCTCTGCTTAGACCCCTCCCGTCACCTAGTCTCTATCACTTTGTACCCTGTTTGCTCCTTTTGGAACACCCCAGTACCCATTCTTTACCTGTTTATTGTCTTTCCATGTACCCCATGAGGCTGGGAGCTCCCCGAGGCCAGCAACGTCTGTCTTGTTCCCCACACAGCTAATGGTGGGCGTTGGGTAAAGGACGGGGTGGGTACCCTGAGCGGGCCACAGGTGTGGATTTCCACAGGCTGGTCCCTCAGAGACCCTCTCATTCAGTCTTGGAATGAAGGAGAGCTTGAGACTCCGAGAGGTAAGGGCCATGCTCTTGTCTAACGGAGGCTGGGCTCCAGGCCCCAGTGCCCTGCCCTTCTGCTCCTGGCCATTTCCAGGAGGAGCCTGCTCACTGGGACCCACCCAGGAGCTGGGGCCGCACTAAGTAAAGCCTTCCTCGGCCATGGCCAGACCTCAGTCCCGGCTTCTGCAGACCCACTGCTGGTGGCTTTTCCCACCTGCTCCCTGGGGGCCTCCCATAGCCTTCTTCCTGCCTCAGGGGCTGAGGCCTGGCTTGTGCTCAGCTGTTCCCAGGGTGTCTGGGGCCTGGTTAACTCCGGACCAACCTGCAAGGCTGAATCCTGCTTCAGGGGGCAGACTCTGTTTCCACACCATTTGAGGGCTGTGGGAGCCTGCAGAAGGGGAGGCAACGTGTCCTAGGACAGGCTCTGTGACTAGACATGACCCCAAGCTCCCAGAACGCACAATAATCCACATGCATGTGATTTTGTCGGGTTCTCCCATAGTCAGGGGCTCATTCAGCCCTTGCCCCGGGACCTCAGAGCCATCTCAGCATCCCCAAAGGTCCGTTTTATCCAGCCCCTGCCCCTTTGCCTGTGCAATTCCCTCTGGCTCGAAGGACTTTCTACCTCTTATTTTTTGAGACTCATGGCCGTCTTAAGACCCCTGTGGACGTCACCCCCCTGTGGACATCACTCCAAATACAGACACGGTGCACTGTCCTGTCTTTCCTGATCCCTCCTGTCCTATTTGGGGGCCCTCTTTGTCCCTTGCGTCTCCTAGAGCTCATTATGGGTTCCTTGTGACAGTCTGTTGGGCAACGGCGGGGGGTTAACACTGCCTTTCAGCCTGGGGTGCACGCCCCCCCCCACCCTGTGCCCAGCCTGGGGCCCTGCCCGGAGCAGGTGTGCAGCAGACATGCCCTGGGTGGGAGGCAGAACAGGAGGAAGACGTGCCCTGGGACATGTAACATGGGTTGGGGGGTGCAGAGGAGGAGTTTGAGCTCAGTGGATGGGGTTCCGCCCCATTGCTGCAGAGGGAAAACCTAACCTTCCAGATGTTTCTTCTCTCTTTTTTTTTTTTTTTAAGATTTTATTTATTTATTTGACAGATATCACAGGTAGGCAGAGTGGCAGGCAGAGAAAGAGGGGGAAGCAGGCTCCCTGCTGAGCAGAGAGCCCGATGTGGGCCTCAATCCCAGGACCCTGAGATCATGACCTGAGCTGAAGGCAGAGGCTTTAACCCACTGAGTCACTCAGGCGCCCCCCAGATGTTTCTTGGACTTCCCTCTCTGCATGGTAGAGCAGCCAGGGCCACATTCACGTGACTGCCCATCCCCAGCCAGGAAACCTGGTGACGGAGCCCCCACCCAGGGAGGGGAGCAGGCAGCTAAGGGATCAGGGGCCCGCACAGCCACCGTGAGCTTCGGTCATGAGGCCGTAGATGGGCTGCTTCTCTGGGGCTTCCTGCACAAGTGTACTGCAGGCTTTTGCTTCTGATGCATTCTGTAGGAATGGGAATGGTGGGGGGGCTCCCCCGTGGCCTGCTGCCACTCTCCAACCTCACTCGAGCCTCATCTCTGCCAGTGGACTGGGAGACAGGGCGGCTCTGACATCAGGAGTGTGGAATTCGGAACCAGTCGGCTTCTGTTCCAGGCCCAGCTTTGTCACTTTGTTAGCCACAGGCCCTGGTATCTGGTCTCATCTATGAAAGGGGACTGATGATAAAGTACTTACCCCTTAGGAATGAGGGTGCAAGGAGCTAATTTGAGAGAAGCACTGAGCTCATAGAATGGGCTCAGTGAACATTAGCTAATATGGCACACGCGCAATCAATTCCTTCTTCTAAAACACTAGATGACTTCACTCCTAAGAGAAGTGCAAATGAAGATGCGACCACTGTCACCATCAGAGAAGTGAAGACCAGAGCGGACACAGTGCTAGAGAGGGCACAGGGAGGCCCACGTGCTGTCGATGGAGGGCGGGCCACGTGGTGGTCCATTTCACAGTGAAAAATGTGCATTCTCTCTGACTTAGCAATTCTGCTTGAGAGTTTAAACTCACGCGTGTGTGAAATGATCAAGGATGTTCACTGCAGCACTGTAATAGCCAAAGATCGGAGACACCTAGATGTCCCTGAATGTGATTAGCTAAATTATGTGTGGCCCTGCTGTAGACGAGCTCAGCTATGGAAGGAGCGGGGCCACTGGGGGGGTCTGGCGGGTGTAGAGCAAGGTGCAGGACAGAGAACATGATATGCTCCCATTTGTGTTAAATATATTTTTATTCACTTAAAAACACATCCCTGAAAGGACAGTCGAGCTACTTGGCAGTGGTTGTTTCTGGGAAGGGGCGGGTGGGGGTGGGCAGAAGATGCAGCTGGGAGAGACGGCCACCCCGGGAATGCCCTTATGGACCTTCTGAAATTTACACCAAGGGCATGTGTCACCTAATCAAGAAAAAGGCGCTGGAGGAGCACTTGTCTTTTCTGCAGCATGGAGAGTGGAGGGCCAGCACTGAGACACCAGCCACTTTGCGTGTGTGTACCAAGGAGGAAGACAGGTTGAAAACTCTGGCTCTGATCCTACATCTACTGTTGGGTAAGAAAAGATAACCAGGAAGTTTTTGCCTTTAGGAAAGTGAGTCTCACCTTTGTTGATACTTAATTGATGTCCTGGTAATGGCAGAGGATGCCACCCAGGCATGAGTTCTCCTGTGGGGGGTGACCCAAGAAGGGGGGAGCACTTCCAGCTCCCCCGACAAAGTGCTTCTTCCCCACAGACAAAGGAGGAATGTAGCCTACGTGCCAATCTCTAAATTAGACACGGCCCATCTTGCTGCCACTGAATTCGGGCGTGCTGACTGCCACAGAGCAGCAGGCTGTGAAGGAAGAGGTATGTGACATCCTTGCGTCCCTCACGAAGAAATTCTGGCTAATACTGTTTAAAGGCTACTTCATTGCTGCATTTGGATAGGAAAAGGCATACTGCCCTGCTGGGATTGTGGGTGCCGGTATCATGCGGCTATGGGCACCAGGATGGCCATGGGGGGCTTTACTTGAAAGGAAGACTTTGGGAGCCTCAACAGTGGGCAGATCCAGAAGTCAAGTTCAGAACACATGGCAAGCGCGGCCTTTACTGGATGCCCAAGATGTCCTTCTGGAGGGGTTGGGGCTGCTTGGTGAGGCAGACAGGGTCTCAGTCATGAGCAGCCACACTCCAGGAGCCACGGGGTTAGCAGGTTAGTAATGAGTATCTTTACCTTGTTCTCAAAGGCTTTTCTTAGCCTCGTGTGGTGGGTTGTTAAAATCAGAAAGCAGAGGGTTAAGATTTCTCGTCCCATCTTCCTGGTCCCTGCAACACCCCTGAATCATAGCCCCTTCTGAATCCTAAGGCATTATACCTCCCGTTCCTTCCCAAGCCCTCCTGTCACAAAACTGATGGAAAAGGGGACCACTTCCTCATTTGTAAAATGAAGACAGGAGTTGAAACTTGCTTTTGGCAGAGGGACTTATCAAACGAACCTTAGGAGGCACCCCAACATGTGAAGCAAGGCCCGAGCCCGACCCACCCTCTCTTCTATGCTGGCTTCTGACGCACTTCTGGGAACCCTGGAGCCTCGGGAGAAGGTGGCTGGACAACCGCTGGACAGAACTTCTCTGGATGGATGACCAGGCGACAGTGGCTGCCTCCAGGGGAAGGGAGGTCTAGGGGCCGGGACGTGGGAGAGGGACTGCTAGCTGCCTACCTTTTTGTTGAATTTTGAACTTCTATATCGTGTACAAGCCTCACCTGGCTAAAAACAAATACAATTTTAAAAAAGAGGATAATGCTGAAGGACTAGCGCTCTCTGAAGTATCATCCTTAATTCAAAAAGTCTCTGATTCTGCAGCTTACATCTGGACATGCTTTATTCTTTGTGAATTCATTACACCACATATCGACAGTGGAACCGATCGAAGTGTCATGTCAGTCAGTGACCCGTGGTGGTCTCCCGGGCGGAGCGGCTGGGTGGCAGGGACAGTGCAGCCTGCACAGGCAGGTGGACCCGGCTTTGAACACAGGTGCTGCTGCTTCTCCGCCCCAGGACCTCACACAAATTCCTTACTCTCTCCGGGACCCCAGTCTCTGTTCTCATAAATGGGGGATAACGATGCCAGCAGGGCTGTCATGCATGTTAAAAGAATGGATGTACAACAAAAGCAGGTGTTTGATACACGGTCACTATTGTAGTTACAGAAAAGTGAAATGGAAAAAACCAAATGCCTAAATCCAAAATGACACTCTAAGGCTGTTGTGATAGGTCCTGGTGCACCTGCCCGTCACTGCCCTGGTGGGATGCCCACCTCACGACAAGGAGGGCACGCTGTCCGACTCCTGCTAGGCTGGACGAGAGCACCAGGTAGGCAGGGTGGTCTTATTCGATGCCCTCCCAGCTGCCCAAGGCCGGGCACGATGCAAGCGCCATCTCATTTGGCGTCCTCTCAGGTGGCTGCCCGGAATGGCAATGGAGTCTCCCCTGGCACGCTGACTCCAGCCAGATGGTGGGGGCCACCTGCAGCCCTATACTTGGGGTTCAGTGAGAAGCAAGAGCTGGGCCGCCCGGCTGTGTAGGCCGCGGGCAGAGGCGAGGTGTGTGGCGCCCCGCTGTAGCTTGTGTGCTGACCCGGGGCTCAACACCCCCTTTTAATGAAAGACCGCTTTTCTGATTGGCTGTTCTTCCACCTCCTCACTCATGAGGACGCTCTTCCTTGGGATACACTAAAAACATGCTCATGGCTGCTGTAAAGGAGGACAGCCATCTTCTCACACCCTGTGTAAAATGAGGGGGGGGGAGGGGCTTCCAACACTGAGGCCCAGCTGTGTGGGGAGGAACAAAGGAAATCCTACTTCTAAGGTTCCCACTAGGTGCGGCAGGCTTGGATGACTCAGCTCGTCTCCCTCAGCACCCCCTACTCCCCCCTGCAGAGGGAGGGAAGTGAACTGGCAGGCATGGCTGGAGCTTGGGCCCTAGGCCTATTTGCTCCCTCACCGTGGGGCTCGCCTAGATCAAACTGCCCAGGAGCAAGAACCCATCCCCGCACTCTGGCTGCTCCCGAGACCCCGATTTCATCATTCCAGGATGGGGCCCGACCAGGACGGGTTTGTTGGAGCTCCCCTCCCGACCAGTGAGTTTGACGGACACCAGGGTTCGGGACGCTGCTGCAGGGTCTGTGCTCTGGGCGGCAGGCCTCACTGCACCACGGAGGCCTCCCCAGGGGTCCTTTCGCCCAAGCCACGTGCCTTGTGTCACTGTTGGGGTCAGGGCTGGAAGGGTCAGAGCGGTCACCAGTCCGTGCGCTCCCCCCGGCGCCCCACCCCTCACCTGCAGGACCATGGAGCAGCCACGCGGCCACTGTGTGCCGCTCCGCTGGATCACTGAGACGCTCTCTGACCTCAGTTCTCCCCCAGTTCCCCACCACTGACCTTTCTGAGAGGTGTCCCAGGACAGTCACTGGGAAAGTGCTGGGTAAAGAGCAGAGGGTACAGCTCCGCTACAAAGAATGCCAGCCAGGAATACCAAAACTAGCTTTAATTTGTCCAAAAGTCACATTAAGCCATGTAAAAACTTTCTGGGATGGAGGCCCAGAGAGAGTCCATGCTGCCTGAGGCCAAGGGGTTTCTAGAAGTTCTCCAGCAAGCCCAGGATGCGCTTTTGCTCATTCTCCCGGAACTCCGGGCTCCGGCCATCACCGATGTTCTCCGCATACTCTGGGGAGACAAAGGCAGGGTGAGACATGGATCTGAGGTGCACAGCTGGGTCCCTACAGGAGCTTCCCTAAATCCCCGCTCCTGCCGAGGTGCACACTGTGCTAAAGCCTCTGGCGGCACCCCCACCCCGCCCACCCCGCCGGGGCAGCTGTGGCCAAACTCCTTGGTCTTGCATTAGAGGTGCTCAACGATCAGGGCCCAGCTCACCTGTCCTCACTCCGAACCCTCCCCAGCTGCACCCCTCACTCCCGCATGAGAAGCGCATGACTGCCATGGGCACGTCTGTTCCGGCCACTGTTGGTCAGAGTGTGACCCTGACCAGCAGCAGCATGCAGGAACTTGTTACAAATGCAGACTATGGGGCCCAACTGAGACCCACTTATAGACGTAGCAGTCCGTGTGAACAAGCCCTCTGGGGAATGAGGATGCACAGAAGTTTGAGAACCACTATTTGAGGCAATGGGGATAAAGCAATGATCAAGAGAGATGAAAATCTCTGCTCTTGTGAAGCTTACTTTCTAGTGAAGGAAACAACCAGGTAAATAACAGAGACCTGTCAGAAGGCCTCACAGAGATGTGACGCAGCCCCAAAGCACCAAACTCCTGTGGGCAGGTCTGCGAGTGAGCGGCAGAGGGCCAGCCAGGGAAGAGGCTCAGAGTAGGGAGCCGCCTGGCCTGGTGGAGGTGAGCGTGGAGATCTGTGTGGCCGGAGCTCCGCACTTGGGGACAGGAAGGGGCAGGCACGGACTACAGGGCCTGCAGGCCACTGTGAGGACTTTGGCCTTTCCTCAGCTCCTGGAGCTGTGGTAGGGCTCTATTCTGGTGGCTGCATGGGAGATGCCCTGAAGGGGACAAGGGCAGAAGGCAGGAGGCGTGATTTGGTGGTGGCTGGGACCAAGAAGGTCACAGTGGGGGCGAGAAGTCTTCAATATTTTACGCATTCTGGAGATAGGCTGGAAGTGGGGTGCCAGAGAGACACGCGGATACTGACATCACCAAGAAGTATGACCGAGTAGTGGAGAAGGTGACAGTAAGCCTCGAACTCCCCACATGAGGGGAATAGGTGCTGCACCACCGAGGAAGGGTTAGGGTGCAGTCCCCCGACGTGAGTCAGAGAGCTAGAAGTCTTTAGGTAAATCGGGAGGTGGGAGAAACAACGGTGTCGAGATGCCCTCCCCTGTCTTCAGTGGCAGGAGCAAATGGGAGAAAAGAGCCACCACGGGAGAGGCCCATCCCCAGGAGAGGTGGGTTTTGGAGCACAAAGGCAAGGAGAATGCTCGACGAGGGAGGAGGATACAGAGGATGACACTGAGGACAGATCTCCAGAGAACACCATCAGAGTGGCAAGGCAGGTCACCACGGGGTCTACTTTACCCAGTTACCCCAGCACAAGACTTAGAGCTCTCAATTTCATTTTCAAAAGCATCCCCTCAAATTACATATTCACCCTGATTTTAGGAGGTGGAGGCATATGGTGCAGAAATGCTGCGGAACTTAGGGACTGGAGTACGGGAAATGGGGAGGATGGGCTTCCTGTAGTGAGTCCCAGGAGGATGGACACAGAACGTGCCGGAAGGGAAGGGAGGCCAGCACTCTCACTGCCCACAGTCCCACAGAGGGGAGATGGTGCGACATTGTGGGCTCTGAACTCTGTCTCTGACTCACAATCCTAAGTGACCTTGGAAGGGTCTCCTCTGAAAAGTAAGGAAAGTACTTGGCCAATAACAGATATTCAAGATACACTAGCTCCCACCCCTGAGGCTCCTTTGCTCAGGCTAGCAGAATGACTGGCGAAGAGCCCACACATCCCTGCAGGTCCCTCCTAGGGGCCATCTTCTCCATGAAGCGTACCTGGTCCTCTCTTCTTCTGGCTCCTCTCCTCAGGCCAGGGTCCCCATCGCAGGCCTGACTTCTAGACCACCCTGAACTTTTTCTCCTCTCCCTCTATGGGGAGTATCAGGAAGGCAGAGGTGTGTGCCTTCCTTTTGGCTGAATACCCAGCAGAGTCTAGCTGAGAGTCAACTGTCAGAGTGGTGTGGTGTACAAGTTCTTAGAGTACTGGCTTAGGGTGGCGGCTGGCGTCCCTGTGCTACCTGGCGTCCCTGTGCTACCCTGCTCCCCACACGGGGCAACTTCAGGTAGAATGGACAGCCCTGGGCAAGAGGCTTTTACATAATAAAACATCTGCTGATCCAAATCAGACAAAGATTAGGGACAAAGAAGAAAGTGCGCAACCCCTCCCTTTCCTCCTCCCACCCCCACTGTGCTGGGGAATAACTCTGCTTCTGCCACTTCTTCATTTTTCCTCCTTCCTCTTTATTACTTTGGACATGTGCCGGAAAACGGGATCTGGGATTCAGACATGTGCCAGCTGTGTGTCTCCCCCTGGAAATCATCCTCTTCCGTTAGATGCATCCATCACCTCCAGCAGCAAATAGTTGTGATGCCTTCTATTAAAGGCCCCTTAAAGAAAGGGCTGGGGTAATGGAAGAATAGGATCTGAGCTGCGGAGACAGCTACGGGGCTGTATGTAAGTGCTATCTCTTACTCACGTGTGAATGAGCTAGTAGTTGCTACCCCAGGAGACAGAGAAATGACCATTACAGCATTTAATACCCCCAGAGGCATGGTCTGGAAGCAAGAGTCTTAATGGATTGAACTAACACTTTGCTCTCCTAATGTATTCTCAGACCCAGGAGGGAGGGAAGTGGAGAAACAGTCTGGTCCTTTGGGGCAGTGATTTTCTACCTCAAGCCAGCTTCCCGGAACCTAATCTCTTTCTAGAGACCCACAAGGTAGAGGAAACCAAAGTGCGTTATCAAGGGGATTAGAAAGCGCCAAGGCCTTAGAAAAAATACAAGCACACAGAGCACCCATCCCATGGCCTGTCTCTTGTCACTCTCTGGGGAAGGAGGAAACCATCAGATTTGCTGTTCTCTGGAAATGGGCAGTGAATGGAACAGGTGCAATGTGGAAGAGGGGCTGTCTCCTCCGCAGTGAGGGGTGTGTACATGTGGTGGCTCGTCTGCTCTTTGCAGCATCGCACAAGGGAGAGAATGCCACCCCGGTCTGCAGACGAGGAAACTGAGGCTTATTAGACAACTGGAGCAATATGCCCAAGTTTGGGATGGCAGAGAGGCCGGAATACACACCGAAACGTGTGTGAGTTGGGAAAAAGGCACCCGAAGAGCCAGTGGGTGGGGAAGCCAGTCCCCAAAGTGGCATCCTCTTACCTAAGCAATATGCCACCCTGCCTGTTCCCCACACTGTGAGTGCTCCAAAACAGCCCAGCGAGGGCTAAGATCCCAAATGTGGTGTCTTGTGTTAAAGGGGCCCCGGGGGTCACAGATGTGGAGTGGGTCAGAATGTCAGTACTGGCAGGGCTCTCAGAAATGCAGTGCAACTCTGAAGGACAGGTGACCAGCTAGGGTCCCACAGCAAGCCAGCCATGGAGCCGGGGCCAGAACCGGGTTTGACGAGGCCCCAGTGCTCTTCCACGGCCACTGGCAGCTGGCACAGCTGTGCCCTGCACCCTCACCCTCCGCCCCCTAGCCCTATTTATTGTTTCCATAGCAGAATCCTATTTGGAGCAAATGTCGGTGGTCCCAGCTACCTCTGGTTATTATAGCTGCTGCAGCAGTTTATAAATATTGAACAGATCCCTCCCAGAGGTCTTGGGTAAGAGTTCTCTTTGCATGTGCTCTCTCTCTCTCTCTCTCTCTCTCTCTCTCTCTCTCTCGCTGTGTGTGTGTGTGTGTGTGTGTGTGTGTGTGTGTGTGTGTGTATGTGTATGTCTCTAAGAAAAGAAGAGAGAATACAGGAAAAAGAGAGATGCTAGATGAAGGGGGAACTAGGAGTAGGGGAGCTGGGGGAGAGCAGGAAAGAAGAAGAGGGTAAATCGGGCTGGAGAGAGTGAGAAAGATGGTGTGCACATCAACTACCTTCTCTACTGCCCCAGCATTTTCAAATGCTTTTATAATAAAGGCTTTGATGGAGCTCAAAAACAGGCAGCAGTGCTGAACGCATAAATATTAAAGCAAACTTTAGACAGCAGGTTTACTATTCAGACATGGAATACAAGCTGTTCTGTTTATGTTAAGAGGGAGAGGGAGGGGTCCCTGGCGGATGGAGACAGCTGTCTTCAGGGCAGAGACTTGGGCCACGGTCACAAGCCTGGTTCAGACCCCCGAAACTGAAGCCTCAAATGCTCACCTTTTAAAAAACGCAGGAGGAAGAGGGGTAAGGGGAGGGGAAGAGTCCCCTTATTTTTCACACTTGAAAACTCAGGAAGACACAGACATAACCACAGACTAGAAACTGGGAAAGGAAAATCCATGTCTAACAGATTCCTTAATGACAGCGATGAACCTGGAAGGTCTACTGACACACTTCCCTAGGAGGACACTCACCTGTAGCTATGGGACACAAGTGCATCAGGGATTCCATTCAAGTGACATCCATTTAAAGGAGAAGGATACTTATCCTGGGCTTATCATGCTAACAGGGGTCATGTTCCCACTGTCCCAAGGACTGGGAAACTCTCTCTCCTCCCCTCCCAGACACCAAGGAGTCTGGTCCGGGTGCTGGTCCACTGGTTTCCCTGCCCGCACCTGAGTCCAGGCTGCTATCACCTCCAGGTCAAAGGATTAGGCCAAGGAAGCCAGAAAGGAACCTCCATTTGCAGAGCACATGCTCTGTCCCAGGTGCCCGACTGTAGTTTGACTTGAGTCTTCCTGAGGGGCAATATTCACTACGGGTCTGTGCTTTACCGAGAGGAAACCAAGGCTCAAAGTCATCATCTACTAACTCAGCCAAAGTTACACAGAGAGCCAGAATCACGCGGGTCTGAGCATGTCCGATCTGCTTCTTGCTGGAGGAGCCCGCACACTGGTCCCAGCGGTGGAGCCACCGACACGCAGCAAGCACGTGCTATGTGCCAGCCGCATGTCAGGGCTGCGTGTGCGAACACACCTCCTCGGACTCCCACAGAACCTGCGAAGGCGGGTTATCTCCACCTTGCAGATGAAGGGCTATGGCTCAGAGAGGGCAACGAGCTGCCCAAGGTGCAACACCCGCCTCTCTCCAGGTTCTCCTTTGCCGCCAAACACCCTAGCGGGCACAGCAGCCGTGACCTGGAGCAAGTCACGCACACATCACCATGTCACCAAAAGAGAAACCCTGTCAGCTTCTGCAGCTTTAAAGTCGCGGAGGCAATGCTCAGGCCCCTAAGAGCCCCAAACCAACATGGAAATATATGTTTATGAGCTTCTAGAGGAGACTTCATGCCATCATGAACAAAAACAAATCAAAGGGCCAGGAGCCAATTTCTGAAGGCATTTTGAAGTCTTTCGCTCAGTCTTCTTGCCACCAATGAGTGTTTTGAGCCAGGAATCCTCAGAGCTTTCCCCTGCACAGCAGCCCAGCAGCCACGTGGGCTTCCCGTAACTTTTGTCAGTGGCCAAGACATTCAAGAGACTTGCCAGCAGCTCCCACGGTAACCCTTGGCACAAATATTTACACTAAACAGTACCTCCAGGTCATAGCTACACCACATCCAAAGAGGTGGCCCCGGGATGACGGGCACCTGTGTCTGCCCTTAGAGGTCTGTCACATGCTTCCAGAAGCCACCTCCTTAGTCACTTATCAGCTTCACAGAGACAGAAAGGACAAGGGTGGCTGCCAGGGACTGGGTGGGGTGGGGTGAGTGTTTAATGGGTACAGAGTTCCAGTTTTGCAGGATGAAAACTGAAGGTGTGGATTCGTGGTGGTGACGGTCGCAATGGTTCAAGCGGTAAACCTGACATGTATTTTACCACCAAAAAAAAAAAAAGTACCTCTTCTGTGCAGCCTCCCTGGATCCTTGTTCCTTTTAATCTGCAGCGGAATGAACTGTGCCTTTATGATTCCCGCTCTTGTGTCTTCGCACTGACTTCAGGCTGCTTTGTGTAGTGCTCAGTCATTTCACCTGTGATGGGACTGTACGCCCCCTGGGGACTAGGCCTCCTAAGTGTCTCGTTCATCTTAGGAGTCCACCTAATGACCTGTGATATCAAGTGGGTGTTCTATAAAAGTGAATGCCCTCAATTTTCTTTCTTAAGAGATGGGAGGACTGACTGTATCAGCCAATCGACAAAGTGAGAGGTTTCCTTTCTGCTGGATGGAAGACCGACTGTGTATAGTTTTGAGTTTTGATCCGATTTCCAATATTATTAGTGACTCAGGTATTGTCACTTAACCCTGTAAGTCTTGGTTTCCTTATGTGCAGAACAGAGATTATAATCCTGCTTTCTAGGGCTGCTGTGAGAACCAGAGAACAGACATCAGAAACCTGACCCAGAAGACATGCCTGGGAGTGACCCCTCTACCTACTGTAGCCCTGGATTTCTGGAAAGCCTGAAGCACTAGCTCAGTACACCTGTGCCGCACCCCCCACTACCTGAGCCCCTTGTCTGTACCAGTCATGGGCCAAGCACAAGACGGCAGGCTGGAAGACTGTCACAGCCCTCGTGGAGCACACAGTTTGGCCTACCTTCTCTAGGGAAGAGACCACCCTCTCCTAAGTGGGTGCCACAGTTCTCAGACCTGGGGCAGCTGCCAGCTCCAGGAAAGGCTGGACTTTGGGAGCACTGAGTAAGCAGTCTGCAGAAAGAGGGACTTTAATGAGCCATCAATTATTCCCAGCTCTCTTGGCACCCTCAACAGAAGAGGAGGGAGGAAAATGGTGAGAAAGGGGACTGAGATACAACGGGAAAAGTCCCCTGCTGGGCTTGCCTCATCAGCGTTTTCCTGGGACCTCAAGGGATACATCAGCTGTCATCCTGCCAGCAAAACTTAGGAAATATGTAGGCCATAAAATCAAAGAAAAAGCTTGCATCTAATTAGTATGTTAAAAAAAAGGGAAGCAACCCAAACTGAAAAACAAAATTAAAATCAAAGAGGACAGACTGATGAGCTGGTTTTCTTTATGAGGCTTTGTTTTCTCATGCTTTCTGATGGAAGAAAGGGTGCAGGAAGAAGGGGGAGGGAATGAAGGCTTTCAAGGGGGAGGGCCTGAGCACAGCCTAGCCATCCAGCCCACCAGCCAGCCAGCCAGCCAGCCAGCCTGACCCCTTTCAACACCAGCCGGGCCCTGAGGGGCTCTCTGGCTGCAGACAGGCAGGCCGCGGGGCTCGGCTCCTGGGAATACCACCACATGCAGAACCGGCTTTCCCAAGGTGGGAGCGAGCCAGGGCGGGCGCCTGTGGTGCATGCAGGGTGGATAACCCACTGCTGTCCTGTCCGACCCCTGGGTTTTCTCTCTCTCTGCCTGGGATGTGTCTGTCCCCCTGGAACACTCTTCCCAGTCCTGGCAGGGGACTCTCCCTCCTCTGGGAGTCCGAGGAATGGCCCTGTGCCTCCAGAACTGCTCTTACTACCCCGTTAGCACACTGTTCACAACTTCAACCAGCACGTTGTAATTAGTTTCGAGTATCTCTCCCCACTGGACTGTGAACACCTCAAAAATATGGCTCATGCTTCCTCTTCTTTGCGTCCCCAGTCCCGAACCCAAAGCTGGGTACTCGGCAAAGGCCCGCTGAGTAGCTGCGGGAGCGTGTGTACTTCACTTCGACTATGGCTGGTCACTTACACGTCCAGGTCCCCCAGATCATAAACGCCACGAGGGCGGGCGTTGGGTGGCCCCCGAGTACAGCACCTAGCACAGTGCTTAGCCCCGAGGAAAGTCTCAGCAAACATCTGCCAGATTCAATTTGCATAAGGGTGGCACTGAATTTAACAGTATGGAAAATATTCCCTGGGTTCTCATGACGTGCCCAGCATTGCTCTGGGGGCTGGGGAGACACAGAGAAAAAGCCAGACAACGTCCCTACGTCACACAGCTTACATTTTTATGTATGAGACACACAAAACAAGTAAACAAAGACATAAATAAAAACAATTACAGACGGTGTAAGGGCTGGGGAGGAAATGAACTGGGTGCGGTGCTGGGAAGTAACAGATGGAACGAGCTGCGCGGACTGAAGATGGAGTCTAGAGGCGGAACTGGCGCATCTACTGCTCCCAGCCGTGCAGGGCGGTGGAGGGAGAACCGAAGGGCTGGCCCGGGGCTGCAGCAGAGCTGGGGGGGAGGAAGCAACGGAGGACAGGACCAAGGGTGGTGGCAACAAACGCGGCATCTGTGCAGGCCGCTCCATCAGCAAACAAATCTCCACTCGGCTCGTCTGTGCCCGGCACCCCATGAGGCACGGGGGGCTAGACTGCGATCTGAGGGAGAAGAGGCTGGCTCACAACAACCGAAAACCCTGAATAACCTAAGGTATACGCGTGAGGGTTTCACAAAGGAAAACATCCACCTACTACATGTCAGCACCCGTTAAAAACACCTTTGCTGCCTCAGAAGAGACTTTTCGATTGTAGGGATGGAGGCGCAGGGAGAAGCCTAAATGCAAGAGAGGAGAGTGAGAGCGATGAAGTTCTAACTGAACACGTGGGCGTCAGACTAAATGCCATTTAAGAACGGGAGTTGCAAATCGCCGGAGCTACACCTGGGGGAGGAGGTGGTGCACCGCGCATGCAGCTCAGGCGAACGGGACACAGAGAGCAGAAGGAGGACCCGGAATGCTGCCATGGAAGGCAGAGTGCTGGGCTCATTTCGTGAACGGTTTCCCTCTCCTCTTCCTCTGAAGGAGAAAACACGATTCCAATACCTCAAAGTCTCCATCTGCAAAATGGACACGACGGCGGTCCGGCTGGCACCTGCCCGGGGGCGGCTGTGCTCACCAGGGGGCCTCCTGCTCCCACCCCTTCACACATGCTGTTCCTCTGTCCTGCCATGTCTTGGTTCCAGCCTCTTAAGGCCCACTTCGATGCCAGTTTCACAAGACTTCCCGTAACAGTGTAGCCCTGCCTCACTTATAATAATGATGATGACAATTATCACCATATTTCACAATATTCGTAATAGCTAACATTTACGGAGAACTTAAGGGTCAGGCATTTCAATCTATCATCTTATTTAATCTTCTCACCCATCCTATGAGGTCACAGAGCAACTGGGTCACTTGCCCCAGGTAACACAGTAAGTAAAGAGCCAGGATTCAGTTCTAGGAGCCAGATCCCAGATGTCATGGCTCTGAACTTCTCTTCACTTTATTATATGTACCATTTATCTCCACATTTCATCTCCCACCTGAAATAGGAGTTATAAGCCACTTACAGGTAAACCCTTTGAGTAAATCGAGCCTACTACTTTACCTTAGAAATGGGCAGAATATGGGCCAGGGCGGAAAAATGATAATCTGCCCACAGCTACCAGTTTGCCCTGGCTCTCTCTGACCTCTGGCAGGAGCTGTACCACAAAGTCCCATACGGGCCTCTACTGCCGTGTGTGTGTGTGTGTGTGTGTGTGTGTGTGTTTGCGCGTGCACACACACGTGCTAAGGGGCCCACGGCATGGCAGCTTCAGAGTCCGGCTCTGGTATCGTTGTGATTTAACCTGCTCACCAAAGCAGGCCTCGGGAGCCACTCCCACTGAAGAAGGTCCCAAAGATGTCACAGCATCTGAGAGGCTCCCTGGGGTAGCTGAGCCAAGAGGGACGCTCACCCGACTGAACACTGTCTGTGTGCCGGGGACTGTCTACCGCTGGGGCACTAGACTGGACGCTGTCATGTAGTGTCTCTTGGGCCTTTGCAAAAGTTCCTGTAGATCACACTCTCACAGCTAGGAGAGGCAGCGCTAAGGCTGGATGGCAGGGGTGCTCTTTCTGCTATTCTGCACCGCCCCAGATTCACCTCCCGCTGTCTTGCATAATTCCAGGTATTTCCTGTTACTTCCTTGGTTTTTCTTCCCCCTAAGAAAGGAACTTCCTTCCACTACATGTAGTTTGGAACTGGACTTTTTGTTTCCTGTTTTGCTTTTTTTCTTTTAAATTTTCAACAAGTATTTCTAAGCCTTGCTGCCTCTCATGTGTTGCCTGTTTTTTAACTGCTGGAACCGAAGGGTCAGAGGCATAGAATGAACATGTAGGCTAGCCTTCGGTATCCTGACAATGATGGCCTGGACACACAGTGCACGTGACAGCACACTGAAGCCTGCAGTGCAGACAACGCTGTGCACCCGATGCCAGGGATACCACGTGCCACCCAGTTCTCCCTGAACCTCAGACACAAGCAGCACCCGGACTCACCCTTGATGATGTGCCTGACGATTTTGATGGAGCTCCCCCGCATGTTTAGGATCTGGTGAACCCTCTGGCGAATCTATGCAGAAGGGGAAGGGAAGGGAGGGAAAAGAAAAGCAGTTTGTCCTGGCAGAAACCAGCATCCATCCTGTAGAAAGTGTGCACCTTGCATCCACCCCTGATGGAGCGGGCCCACAGAGTGCAGGGAGGCAAGGAGAGTAGATCCATTTCCTTTTCGGAGGCTCCGCCCAGGCAGGGACCCTGTAAGGAGGCAGGCATGGATGGGCCTGTCAGGGGCAGCCCCTCCTACCTGGGGCACGTTGGCATTGCAGATCTCTGCCATGATGTAGCAGATGTGCTGAAGGACAAAGAGCCCTGCGTCCAAGCGCCGGAGGTAGAACTCATCCTCTGTGTCATTGTCTATGATCTCCCCGCGTCGGACCATGTCCTGCAAGCAAATGACCACTTGGGATAAACGAACTGGCCAGTGAGAGCCCAATACACAAAAGAACTGCAACTACAACAACGACGACACCAGGAGACCATTCCACTGTGATGTGTCTCCTGCTGCTCCCATTATCTTCTAAATTCTTTTCCTTTTCATTTTTTCATGGACTAGAGGCCCAGGGAGTCAGATTAAAGCCTCCCTCTTTTTACCCTATGCAATGAGTCAAGGCCAAAATGATTTTATCCACATATTCAATCTAAAAAAAATAAGCTGATAGGGAGACAGATCTAATCAGCTATTTATCTACTTCCACTCACTCTTTACTCTTTGCTTCTGATCCCTGTATACCACCTCTCTAAAAGATCTAGATTTTTCTTTCCCTTCCCAGTCAGGTCAAACTCAGGAGGAGAGGTCCTGTCTCTACAATTCTGCCTTGCTGCCCTGGTGAGGCTCAGGGCGATGGCACAGGCACTCCCTGGACGTACACATGCCCCTCTGGGCTCACACTGCATCTGTGGGACACTGTAGGACATTTTCACCAACCCCCTCGGCCCCCAACTAGCAGATTACCACCACCTCTGCACGAGAGCTCCTCTCCCCATCTCCGGGCCTTCATTGCCTTCCTTCCTTGGGATCCCTAGGGTATCTCTGCAGCCAACACTGCTTTTACCCTACCTCTACCACAACACCTTTCCTGATGACGGAAGGCTAACGCTGCTCCTTGCCAAAATTCCCACATGCTCCTCAACATGCCTCTCCCCCATGCGACCTCCTCTCACACACCATGCTTACCCTGATTTCCACCATCACCCTCCTCTGCTGCTGACTCCCATCTACAACTCCCTTCATTTCATAAGGGCGGACTATCAACTGGTAAGGCAGGGACTGAATTTTGTCTTCATGTCCCCACTCAGTAAACATCCACGCACTGAACAAAAGGGAAAAGGCATCTCTGTTTTGGGCTGGCTACCAGCTCTCAGGAGTAAGAACTGGGTGAGGGACCCGTTCTGCACGACTGGCAGACTGGCTTGAGAAGACAGGCTGCTTGACACATGCTTTTGATGACAACAATCCATTTCTTAATTCCGCCAGTAGTTTTATGGCTATGGTTCCTCTGACAGCTCGGGCTCCTGTCACTGATGGAAGCCCCTGGGACCCTGCTTTCCACTCTCCCAAACTTGAAGGACTCACCACTTGGTCATCAATCTGCAACAAGAATCCGTTAGAGACTATTTAGACGTAGATAATGCACTTCTTTATTTGCCCAAGGGGCCAGGCTGTAGCAACACAAGGCTACTTTTCATCTCGCTCCTAAAGGCCTCTGTCTGAGCAAAGGAGGGCTGCACTGTCTGGCAAATCACCACCGCTAATTCCTAGCTTCATTTAGTAGCAAATTCCTTGGTAATCTGGTAATAGTGTTAATGTTCACGAGGTAGTCATGGAGCACTGGGCTGATGTCTGAGGAGTTTAAAAATAGAAGGGTCTCTTTACTTTCTCATTTACTCATAATCGTAACTTCCTGCTCCAGAACCCCCAAGTGTTCAGCAGCTGGGGGCACAGGAAGCAAAATTACTCCTGACTTCCACTCATGCAAAAAGCATTTGCTGCTAACACTTTACATTTCTATAATGCTGTAGAGTTTAAAGTGTCATTAGATATATGGTCCTGACTACCACATTTAAGGAGAGCAGGGAGGGGATTATTAATCCCATTGTAAAAACCAAAATCCAAGGCACACAGAGGTTAAGTTGCTCCTAATTACATGATTACCAGTAACTAGCATACAGAACCCCTGGGGACAGGAATCCTGTCTGATTCACCTCTGAGGTGGAAATAATTAACATAACACCAAGTGCTCAGATCCCAGCCCAGCTAAGCGCCCAGAGGCAAGGGTACCACTCTAAGCATTGACTGGGTGTCTCAGTTGGTTAAGGCAACTGGCTTCCGCTCAGGTCATGATCCAGGAGTCCCAGGATCTAGCCCTGCATAGGGCTCCATGCTCAGCGGGAGGCCTGCTTCTCCCTCTCACTCCCTCTGCTGTGTTCCCTCTCTAGCTGTGTTTCTGTCAAATAAATAAAATTAAAAAAAAAAAAGAATGAAAATGGAGGTAAGGGGATGCCCTGGTCTTTGTCATGGAGGGGCCAATTGTCTGGGGACGCCACGGGGACACAGGAAATGACCAGAGAGTAAGGGGGTATTAAAGATAATGACAGGTGGTGGGTGCTGATCAGGGTTGGCCAAGATGGGAGGGCATCTGGGAAGAAGTGACTCCCAGACAGCCCTTGTAGCTCCTGAGAGACAGCAGAATGAAGGCCTGAAGGATGAGGCCTTCCAGGGGTCTGAGGCCTCATGCTGCTCATTGCCTCTGCTCACCAGCAAACCCCACTTCCACCCTCCACCCCCTGCCCTGCACTCAGAACAGACAGGCCTGCCCTCTGCATCATGTCTCCTCACCTTTGCTTGTGATGTTGGTACTTTGCCCAACCCCCAATCTCTAGTATAATATAGTTAAAGTCTATAATGTGATATTCCTTTCAAAACTTTTCCTGAGAGTTTTGAAAATTTTTCAGAGTTTTCCAACTTACAAACTTTTCCAACCAGATACTAGGATTTTTCAGTTCGGAAAACCCCCAAGACTTGGATTTATACTTTTATAGCGCCTTCCATGACCCACCCTACAGCTGTTATTCCAATGTGTGCCTCTGTCCTGTGTAGGCCCCTTGAAAGCAAGAGGTGAGTTTCGCTCTTTTTAGCACCCTAGAAAGCACCCTGCATAGTACTTTGAGCACAGCAGGCTCTTGGAAAGCATATGTTGAACAGGACTGCAAAACGCAGGTAGAAGTTCAGTGCTCCTTAATGAGCTATGTGTGCTAAGACTCCTGTGGATGGGGAGAAGGGGAAGTATCAGATGTGCTGAGGGACAGGACCTTGGCAGGCCAGCTGGTGGGGGCCTAAACACTGGTCAGAGAAGTGAGACACGATGGGCTGCAGGCTGCCTGTGCAGGAAAATGTCATGTATGAGAATATTCAACTCTGTGTGCTGGACACGCTGGCCCACAGCACTGAGAGGCAAGCAGGGCGCACGGCTGGGAGGCTGCAGTATCAGCCTCCGAGAGGAGCAGATCAGATGGAGGAGAGAAGAGGTGACGAAACCCTTAGAGGTTTGCAAACACGGAAACTGGGAGTGGAACACATTTCATTCGTTCACCTGATAAAGATTTCCTGAACACCAAACTGTGGGCCAGGTCCTATATGATGTGCTGGGGGTGGCAAAGATAAGTAAGAGTCCACATAATCAAGGAGACTATAGCCTAGTAATGTTGCCAAATTATTAATATTTAAAAATGTAATAATGCCTATGATCAAGGGCCTCTCAAATTCTCCCATGTGCCGTGGGCAACCAGAAGGACACACATGTCTGTCTGGGATGGGGGGGGTCAAAAGATTTCAAAGGGAATGTACATTTGAGGTGCACTTTGAGGGAGTCTGACAGGCTGGAAAGGACATTCTAAGCAGAAGGAGTAAGCATGGATCAAGGCATGGAAAAGTCAGCTTGGCTAGATCAACAGTGGAACATCAGTATCATTAAAAGAAAGGTTAGAAAGGAGGAAGGGAGTGTGGTTTTTTGCTTATAAAGATCGTGGCTATCGGCAGATCACATTATTTTTGATTGATTGCTACATACGAGGCACTGTGGTGCGAGGCAGTCTGAATACAAACCTCTGCCGCCACCATCCATCCGCCTCAGAGGGGCAGCCAGGCTTTACTGAGGGTTCGTTAAATCTAAGTGCTTTTAAATTCCTTCGCTTCTCACAAATATTTAGGAGGAAACAGGACTCGGTAGAACACCAGCAAAGTCCAAGGCCAGTGGGGGGATTCAAACCCAAGTCCGTGTTCTTTTCACACGCCATGTTTGTGTAGGTGCAGATTTCGGAAATGTCTGAGAAAACAAAGGAAGAGGCTAAGTAAGAGTGGTAGAGGCTCAAGAATGGAGCGCAGCAAAATTAAGTTTCTTCCTTCCTGGGGCTTTCTCCTTTTCCATACTCTCCCCTACAATCTGATCTTCTTTTAACCAGACAGGCACATACTGTACCTTCCCGTTTCTCTAAATATTGTCATCCAGAAAGGATGGACCTAGGGGAGCAATGCCAAACTCCATTTTTCCCTCTTTCTTTAGAACTTCAAGACTCTGACAACGTTCAATTCTACTTTTAGATACATAGCCAGATGATCTGAAAGTGAAAATTTCAAATGTAGACCTGAGATACGACTTTAGCTCATCCCCAAGAAAGGCATCGCCATCGCTGCGCTGAACATGCACAAAGATGAAACAGAGATTGGCTTCTAAGACGAAGTCTCTGTCCTGACAGTTTTAGAAGCATCATAGAAACCAGCAAGCAGAGAAAGTGACTGCTGTCAGGATAGCACCTTATCGAGCCTGTTACAACTCTGTGGCGGGGAATATTTACTGCTAACTGGATTCAAAAAAGTTGAGCACAAACGTGTGCTCTATGTTTGAAGGGAAATAAAAGGAGCAGGGGGGTTATTACCATTCTGATGAAAAATAAAGTTTGCGGACAGGTCTTGTTGGAACATCTTCTCAAGTTTTGGTCTGTCTTAAGAAGTAGGATCATATATAACCTTTATTATAAATGGATTAATGAATTCCTGGCTCCTCTTCCAGGATTCTAAGACACCAGATTAAAAAAACTGATCAGGCGATAAGGAAGTAGGACTGACCTCAGGAAGACCTCTCAGGGTGTCTGCGAATCCCAGACAGCTGCTGGTACAACCCAACTCATGACTGTCTGGCTAGGGTTTGGTCTTTGAAGTAGTATGAAAGTAACAAACATTCTAGGGTCATCATGAGCTTCTCCCCACCCTCTTATTTCCCTCATAGAAGGCTCCAGAAGAACTGAAGGAGTGCGATTTAGAACACTCTGGATGGTTACATACTAGTAGCACACAAATGGACTTGCTTCACCAGCGGTAACGAGCAAATGACTTCTGCCTAACTGACCAGTAAGACATGCTTTGAAGTGACTGACAAAGAAAGGAGTGAAGCGGGCTGGCCCACGCAGGGATGAAGCTGCAGCTCCACATCCTCAGCATGTGGGTCCTAAACCTAGTAACATGGGTACAAATACTGCCTTTTTAAAAGATACCTGGGGCGCCTGGGTGGCTCAGTTGGTTAAGCGGCTGCCTTCAGCTCAGGTCATGATCCCGGAGACCTGGGATCGAGTCCCACATCGGGCTCCCTGCTCAGCGGGAAGCCTGCTTCTCCTTCTCTCACTCCCCCTGCTTGTGTTCCCTCTCTCGCTGTGTTTCCCTCTGTCAAATAAATAAATAAAATCTTTAAAAAAAAATTATTAAAAAAAAAAAGATACCCAACGTCCTTTGCCTTCTTTCTCTCTTAAGAGACCCTCTGACATTACAAGAAGCATTTAATTAGACACTGGGCGTTTTCTGAACAATAATGTATTAATTTTACGAAAAGGTTCCTCTGCCAGACAGGACAGAGTACTAAACGAACTAACACTGACTTACTGGTGTCCTCAGACAGGTCATCTAACTTTTTGTGGCCTTGGCTTTTTTGCCTGGAAACGAGAGGCCTGCCCCGGATCAAGGACGAGAAACATGTTTCACTCGGAGCGCCCACTCTAACTCACCTCAGTGGGTGTCAAGTGCTCTACGTGGAAAGGGGTGATGGGCCAACTGGAGCTTGTGCAGGAGGAGCCCGGAGACCAGTTAGCTGTGCTGCGCAGGCTGCAGGGTGGGGAATGGCACAAGGTCCCATCTGTCTTCCCTGATCTCATGTTCTAGGAGGTTCCTTTTAGCTTTGGTAACCCAGGGAAAATCTAGGACTGGGCCACCTCCATCACCAGATGGGATGGATTTCTGCCTGTATCTGCGTGTCTATGTGGAAGGACTGGAGCTGTTGACTGCTGGTGCTTCCATGCAGTCAGAAGAGCCACTGTGACAAAGGCCTCAGGGAGGAGACAGGAAGCGTCACCCTGACACGACACAGCAGTCAGCGTTGACAATGAGCTCATCGTCTCACAGTAAATTAGACTTCCTTGTGACAAAGAGATGAGGCCTGGATCTGGTGTTACATTAGACAGGCCATCTTGAAACAACCTGGACATGAAAATCGAGTGCTCTTCAAATGGCAATATAATTCACAGAGATTAAAGAGAAATTCCAAAAATCCAGTAACTTCCTAAAGTATCATACAAAAATTTCAGAGTGGAAATCTGTGTGTACCTTAAACTGTATCTGAAGTGAGACAGGAAAGTTAAGATTTAAAGGAAGTCTTTCACAAATTAATTCATTCAACTCCCACCTCTGAGGAGAGTGAAGGTGACCGTCCTCCCTGTGAAGCAATGACAACTCAATGTGCACAGAAGCACTTTCTACTTTTGAAAGCAGAGTATCTTCACTAACCTCACTTGCTGTAGATGCCCTGTGCTGGGTATGCACATTTCAAATATCATTTTCAGATTTCACAGATGGAAAAATTGAGACAGATGTCAAATGACTGTCACTGAGTTTCGGTTAAAGACTCTGGTGGAACGTGATTGCCTCATCCAAGACCTTTTTCTATTTGTCCTTTCACTCTGGCAAGAGATGGGATGCAACACATGGATAATGACAACAGCAACCTTTCCCAAGTCCTCACTGTGTGCCAGGCACTGGGCTAAGCACTTGCCCGGATTTTTCCTCACGAGGAGTTGGGAACTTTGACTGCGTCTGCCTTTCAGGTGGGAAATGAAGGCTTACAGAGGTGAAATATCTTGTAAGGCCAAAAAGCTCATGCTTGAGTAGGAGCTAGAGACAGGATAAAACACAGAGAGTATGGCTCCAAGCCTGCGATTCCTTTCATAGTCCAAAGAAGGAAAAAGTTTGTTTTATAGACCTTTTCCAGTATTAGCAGATGAACAAATAGCATTTTCTTCCTGATGCTGTATCTCGGGTCTAATGTAAACCAGCTGTATTAAATGTGTGGTCCTCTTGTGCCTTCCTGGGCCTGTCTTTTCCTTGTAAATTAAAGAAACGTTTAAAAAAAAAAAAGGGCAAGGGGTGCCTGGTGGCTCAATTGGTTAAGTAGATAAGTGTCTGCCTTTGATTCAGGGCATGATCACAGGGTCCTCGGATGGAGCCCTGCATCAGGCTCCCTGCTCAGCTGGGAGCCTGCCTCTCCCTCTGCCTCTGACCCTCTCTCCCTGCTTGTGTTCTCTCTCTGCAAGCATGTGTGAGCCCTCCCTCAAATAAATAAATCAATCTTTAAAAAAAAAAGGGTGGGGAGGGGAGGGTATGTGTGAATCTGCAACTAGGCCAGCAAATTCCACAGGTAATTTGGAAGAGTCGAAAAAAACAGAAGACACTCAGAAAGGTTTTGTGCTGTTCATTCCATGAGAGAGGGTAAGAATAAAAACTTAGATGGTAATTCAGTGAATGGCGCATTAAGTAGAACAGATTGCAATTCACAGCAGCATAAGCCTGTTTGGGGGCTGCTAAAATCAACAGATTCATCTCCAAAGATACACAAGGAGATGGTACGTGTGGCGTCAAGGTGCCATTTCGGCAGGGCTGTGTGTTGCCTTTCCCCCTCCCCAGCCACATCCTCACTTTAAATGTTAATCTGTTGTCAGGAGCACTACGGAATCACCACCTTTCCATGTGCCTCTATCTCTCTCAGCAGGCAAGTCACAAGCCTCCAAATGAGCATGTGGATGCCATTTCTAATCTGCCCCTGACAGGCAGCGAGCTGCCCCTCGCTGATGGAAGGAGACAGTCATAAAAGACGCTGCTATGAAGCCAATAAGAATCTCTCTTGCCTTGATAAGAGGGGACGTGATTCAGAGCCCCGATGGGTCACAGTTACGGTCTGTAGTCATGGGTAAGAACGCCCCATCATTTACAAAAGGCCCATCTCTTTTTTCTTCAAAAGCAAGGGAAGAGTTTAAGCCATGGGAGACACAGATAAGTGGAGTTGTGTGTGTTGGGGGGTATGGAGGGGAGGTGCGCACTAACACCAGCAAATAAAACCTTCTTCTAAGAGCTTCTAAAATAGGGCAGAGTGTTAGAGAAGGATCCTAGAGATGGCCAGTCACTTTTAGGTGGGGAAACCGAGGCTGAAGAAATAATAAAACGGATTTTTTATGGGGAGCGGGGAGAATGCATAACTAACTGACAGCCGCTCTGATAAGGATCCAAGAATTTCAGGCCAGACCTTTGCCCACAGAGGAGAACTGACCATGTGTTAGGCCAACCCTAGCACATAAGCGTGTGAATGGCTGCTATAAACAATTCACTAATCTTCAAAATGACCGTCTGGTAAAGTTACTGTGGAAACTAAAACACGCACATGGCAAGTCATCTCCCCCAAAACAGAGGTCATGTGTGGCTGAGCTGAGATTTAACCTTGGGCCGTATGACCTCAGGATTCATGTTTTCTTCTAGCTATCATGATGCCTCCATGATGGTGTCTTCCATTTCTATAATTTACTGAAAAAAAACAAAACAAAACAATACCCCTGACTGCTCATCAATATTGACAACATATAAGCCAGTCCTGAGAGAACCAGAGCTTCCGTGACAGCAGATACGAGAACACAGGCCAGAAAATAACAATCCTGCTGGGGATTGGAAGGAAGATCAGGCCAGGCTCGTGGAGACTCAGCTTTAGCGGGAGAGAGAGACAAGTATACAGGCCAAAAACACTTACAATAATAGCTAGCACTTATGGCATACTTGCTTGTGCCAGAAACTACACTAAGTGATTTTTGTATATTGATTTATTTCATCTTCCCTGCAACCCTTCAAGATATGTATGCCTGTTCTTGTCCTTTTCCTGATGAGGAAACTGAAGCAGAAGCAAGATTTGGGTCTATGGTGTGCGGGCCGCTGTGCACAGACAGCATGGGGGGGAGGGGGGCAGCACAGGGCCCGGAGGCTTTCTGCAGGCGCTGGCATGGCAACGCTCAGCAGCACGCTTGGTACAAGCGCACTCAACATGCATTTATTGACAGGCTTTTCTGCCAAAGCTCTTGAGGATGCAGAGGCATTAGCCAGCTGTGGGAGAGGGCTATGGGAAACATGCTACAGAGAGGTATTCTGGGCAAAGGAGAGGAAGGTTAGGAGGGCACAGGTGGCATGGAGCTGATTTTGCACATCATACGGGGAGAAGTGGTGAGGATGCAGCCATGGGGTGGGGAGGGGCGGGGCAGGCAGGGACCCCAGCGGGAGAGGCCTAGCAAGGCCTGGAAAGAATGGAGAGCATATACTGCCAGTAACACAGAGCCAGTGTGTACTGGGTTTGGGGAGGTGAGAGGCATAGCTGCATTCTCAGTTTAGAAAAATCTCTGGTAGGGGCGCCTGGGTGGCTCAGTTGGTTAAGCGACTGCCTTCGGCTCAGGTCATGATCCCGGAGACCAGGGATCAATCCCTGCATCGGGCTCCCTGCTCGGCGGGAGGCCTGCTTCTCCCTCTCTCACTCCCCCTGTTTGTGTTCCCACTCTAGTTGTGTTTCTCACTGTCAAATAAATAAACTCTTAAAAAAAAAAAAAAAAGAAAGAAAGAAAAATCTCTGGTTACTGTGTAAAAAATGCACCGGAGAGGACAAAGCTAGGCACAGAGAAACTAGTTAGTTTTGAAGGCGCTGCACTCCGACAGGAAGAAAAGATGTGGGCTGCCCGAGTCCACAGTGGTAGCAAGGACAGGGGAACGTGAAGAGGATGCACCGAGATCAGAGGTAAAACACCAGATGGACCCAGCAGGAGAAAAGGAGGAAACAGATGCAGCCCAGGTTTCTGACCTGGTGAAACTGGTGACTGGCCCTGGTGCGGTGAAGGAGGGGAGGGCATGATAAATGGGTAGGGCCACAGACCGGGCTTTGGACTGGATGAGCCACAAAAGCCTCTGGGTGATGGCCCATGGGAGGGGCTATGAGAATCAGCAGATGCTTGGGAGTCCCTGGCGCACAGCCCTGCCAGGCCTGCAGCAAGCCCATGAAGATGGCAGAGGAGAACCCATGGACCCCACTGGGGCTCCACTGGAACAAGATGGCAGGGAGGGTGATGAAAGCCAAATAGAGCACACAGGGCCATACTGAAAGGTTAAGTGGCAGAGGTAAAGGATGGGAACTGAGCTCCTCTGACTTCTCCTCCACCGGCAGAAAGGATCACTGATTGGGAAGTGGGCAGGCAGGGGGGTTACGGAGGGTGAACGTGCACATGGCTACATCGGTGGGCATTTAAAAGAGAGGAAGAAGCACCAGGACGCACCCTCCCCCACCATCACTGGCTTTTACTGGCTATCAGCTATGTTCTGACAAATTCTTGGACACAAAAGTCTGGGAATGACTGGCTTAAAGAACAGCTGAGAGGAACTCTCAGCAAGATTCTCTTTTTACAGCACACTCCAGAAGCCTTCAGCGCAGTTAGCAGAGGAATCGATGGCAGTCTCCTACTTCTCCTGTCTACATCCTTACCCGATGCTTCAGGATCACGTACCCCATGCAGCCATTCCTGTGCTCTCCCCCCGTTCTGTACAAAACTTTAAATGAGTTTCAGATGCTAAGGAAATAGTCCAAGTCTGTTTCAGGCATCAAGTCCTGTGGCTACTGTTTCACTACAAGAAGTCCATCTTTCTCTTTCCAGGATAAAGCCTAGAATGATTTAACTGTGGCAAAATTAGCTTGCAATTTGTAAGTCATTACAGTGCAAAGTATGTGGTGAGAACACTTTATTGAATAAACCTGCTGAGTATAATTTTCCCAGGAACTAAAAAAGGGAAACCTCTCTCCAAGGCTCTCCTCCCTCTTTTAAAATCCCTGCCAGTACCTATATAATTATGTCTTACTTCTGACAGTCAGAAGCCAGGCATCTCTGTACATTTAACCAAGGGAAGCCAGAAGGAACCAACCAGAAGTCAGGACATCTTCCCAATAGCAGGAACCATGTTGCTTTCTGGGCTTGGTGTTGTTTTGGGAGTCACGTGAAATCTGCTGAGACAAGCATCTTCAATATTTATAGATCATAGAGAACTGCTGTTCACTAGAAGAGTCTAAGAATTACATGCCCTTTAAAAGTTCAGGTCAAATGTTGTTAACCGGGAGCCCTGAGGGCATGTCCAGATACACTGGGGCCCCAGAATCAAGCAGTCACTGAAGACAACATGAATGCAGTGGGCCATTGCCCTAGACGTGGAAGCCTCTGCCATTCACAGATTACTGCAGTAATGTGGTTCCAACTGCACGTGTATACAGTTATCAGCTTGTCCTGTAGACTCTTCTAATAGGAGTGTTTTACCTTATTGCACACTGCTACAGGTAGGCCACAGGACCTACAAAGATGTCCTGAGATACTCTTCATGATGGGGCTAATCATAGAGCAAATGAAAAAAGAGGGTTAAAAATGAGAGTTTAGGAACAATGTAGGAAAAAACCCCAGACCTTCAATTTTCCTTAATACCCAGGGACAAATACTAATTTCATCTCATGAGTGATGGTCCTTCATTTAGTGCATGTCAATCATTATGTAAGCCCTGAGAATATAATGAACAAGAGAGATTACAGCCCCAGAGACAGAGAATAAACAAACACTGAGAGGTGATGAAGGGCCCGAGAGATTGGGGTGATGCTACTTTACGTACGGTGATCACTAAAACTCTCTGACGAGGTGACATTTAGGCTGAGACCTGAAGGTGGAGGGAAGTGCCAACAAGAGAAGAGCCAGGAGAGTGGGAAGAAGCAAATGCAAAGGTGCTAAGGCAGGAAGGAGTGCCCAGGTGTGGGAGAGGACGCTACAGAAACAGGGCACCCAGATCATGCGAAATGTTGCAGTCCTAGGGGAGTTAGAAAGTGTGTGTGTATGCAAGGGTAATGGGGTGCAGAAAGACCTTAAAGAGACAATGAAAGTTCCTCTGGTCACTGGATATGTGCCAAGCCCTGTGAGACAGCCTGTGTGTCAGGTCACTAAATCCCACCTTCTGTAATTCCCCAAAGTCCACAGGTTGGAACATACACCTTAGAAAGAAAACACCATAGAGCAAGAAAATAAGGCTGTGACATTAAGCTACCTGTCCACAGTCAGAAAACAGAAAGAAGTCGGGCTCTAGAGACTACATTCTCTCCTCTTACCCTCTGCTCCTGGGGTTCAACTTCCCCTTCACCCCCTAAACTTGGCACCCCCGGCCCTTCCTTTGCTTCTGCTTCTCTTCAGTTGGAAATGCCTACTATGTCTCTATTTTTTAACGTGCAGCTCAAACCCTGCTTCACATGCGAAACAGCTGAGGGTGCCCCTGGGGCACAGTTGATAGCTCCAGGATCCCGGGGCACCTCTAGCCCTCCCTTATCAGCAGCATCGCTCCTGGGGCCCCTTCTTCCACGGGCACTTCCAACTCTCACCCCCTGCCAGTGGCTGGCCCGGTGCCTCGCAGAGAGCAGGCGTCTGAGAAATATTTGCCAAATGACTGGATTCTCTCCAGTAAATCCTGGTCAACTGCAAACCATGGCCATTTGTACCGTGCCCATGGATGTCTGAAGTGTAAAGGGAAGATGGGGGTTCTGAGACACTAAAAGTGTCAATAACCTGACCCTGGGGGGGCGGGCGCAGTACCTGACCCTGTTATCTAAGGTCATTCTTGTTGCAGACTTGGTGAAGTGTGCAAGTGTGGGAGATATTTACTCCGTACTGATCTGACAGTCAATGTCATCAAATGCCTGAGAAATAAGCATTCAATTCAAGTCAACAAATATTTGCCGAGCTCTCAATGAGTGTAGGACATCCAAGTTTAATGGAGATGGGGTGGGGTGAGGCAACAAATTGTTTATGACTTAAGAGACAAGAGTTCATGAAGGAGAGGTGACAAAGAGGTCGTTCTGTTCCGAGTCACTCTACACCTGCCACACGGCTACAACTGTCAGGACAGAGCCCGAGTGCTGGCAGACAGCACTGCTCACAGATGCATCCCTCGCCCCCCACCCTGCCCTGTCTCTCTGAGCAACACTGAGGCTGCTGAGCACTAATGGCCTTGCAATGTTTGCCAGTGCCCAGCAAAACGGCCTTGGCATCAAGGAGACAGATGTTTGTCAGGGAACGGCAGGAGCCCCGGTGCCCATGGCACACAGGAGCTCTGGGAAGGCCGGGGGAGAGTGGCTGCAGCGATTACTCTCCTTCGGTGCTAATCAATTTCACACCCTCTTCAGTGCTGATAATAGATAATCTCATGGGAAGCAGGCCAAGTTTCCTCACGGCTACTGCAAGCTGCTCCCTCACGCCCAACAGCTTACTCAGTCTCCGTCAGAAAAACCGTCTATTCCAGCTTCCCCTCAAGTGAAGTATATGACGGGGCCAACACTCTGATCTGTGAGGGGGACTCCTCCCGGGGCAGATGGCAAGGAGGATGCCCTCAGGAGGACTGCCTGGCTAGCTTTAAAAGCTCACAAGAATGACAAAGGAAGCTAGGAGCACCAAGCAGCAGCGGCTCTCAGAACTGTAGTGAGGTGCATTACATACTTTATGCTTCGTCTTTATAATAACCCTCAAAGGGAAGTGTTATTTCCATTTTAGAGATGAGACAACCAAAGTTTGGAAAGGTCAACTCATTTGTCCAAGGTCTCAGAGCTAGGATGTGGCAGAGCTGGAATCCAAATCCAGGGTTCTGTGACTCCCCACACACCCACTCTTTTCTCGGAGGCTACCGCTCCCCTGTATGAAGGGCGCGTGGTCACTGATCACCCTCTCACTGTGCTTTACTCCACCCCACTGCTAAAAGCCAGCAGAGTGACCAAAGGATGTGCACTTGAACCTGAGGGGCAACACTGAGTTGAAGAGGATCTGACAGATGATCTTTGCTGATACCACATTACAGCTAACAATCTGGCTACATGAAGCATGGTGACAAGCCGCGGCCACACAGTGAAGGAGAGGTGGTACCTGCCTAAAATTCTAGGTCCCTCAACTTCCAGGTGCTCTTTCTACCCCTGAAAATCTCCTCTAGGGGTGCCTGGGTGGCTCAGTCATTAAGCATCTGCCTTCAGCTCAGGTCATGATCTGGGAATTCCGGGATCGAGCCCTGCATCGGGCTCCCTGCTAAGCGGGAAGCCTGCTTCTCCCTCTCTCACTCCCGCTGCTTGTGTTCCCTCTCTGGCTGTGTTTCTCTCTGTCAAATAAATAAAATCTTTTAAAAAAAGAAAAGAAAAGAAAAGAAATCTCCTCTAGCAGGTAACACAGATCTTTCATCAGAGCTGGAGTTCTAATTGTCTTGTGGCTGTTTTCCTACAAAAGTCTAGGGAAATCTTAATTTCTTTGTAATTATCATTCAGATGAAGAGAAAGAAGACATTATTCTGCCACTTAAATAGTCACTAAGTGTCCATCAGGCACAAGTTACTGTAAAGGGAAGAAAAGATGGAAAAGGAAACCTCAGTCCAAGAACAAAATAAAGCGGGTGGGAGGGCAGAACAAAAGAACCATGTGCAACACACTAGCATCTGCAGTCCAGCCTCAGGATTCAGAGCCTCTGCCTTTTCTCTTGTAGGAATATCACCATATAAACAAAGAATGTCCTAGTCAGTCAATTCAATCGATCAACAAACATCCGAGGACGTACTGGGGCGAGGGAGATTCCGTGCATGACAACTGCAGCTACCTGCCCACTGGCATTCAAAAAGGCAGGCAGAGCTTGTGAAAGGAGGGGGTGGTTAGAAGGGGTGAAGAGAAAACGGACACAGACAAGAGGGTCACTGTCTCCCCACGAGCTCCAGGCTCTCACCCTGGCCTGAGGCCCAGCTTGAGGGCAAATGCTAGCGTGGTTCCCTGTATACTTGGCTCTGCTCCGCCGCAGCCGCGCTGCTCCAACACAAATGGGAGCAGGGGCTGAACTGGCTCTCCCACCAGTGCGGCTCAAAAGCCTCCAGTGCATCTTTAAGGCAAGAAGAACAAAAGAGAATGGAGTGATAGAGCAAATCAAGATCACAAAGAAAATGAAGTCTATTACAGACTTTGAAAAAAAGGAAGGAAAAGATCCTTTGGCAGTGTGACTGAAGACTGAGGAATGTCTTGCAAGGAGGAGAATACAGACTGGACATTCAACAGTGTGAATGCCTGCCCGGACAAAAGGGACAGATGAGAAAAGTAGAGGCTTGGGGTGCCTGGGTGGCTCAGTTGGTTAAGCGACTGCCTTCGGCTCAGGTCATGATCCCGGAAACCCGGGATCAAGTCCCACATCGGGCTCCCTGCTCAGTGGGAAGCCTGCTTCTCCCTCTCACTCCCCCTGCTTGTGTTTCCTCTCTGGCTGTGTTTCTCTCTGTCAAATAAATAAAATATTAAAAAAAAAAAAAAAGAAAAAGAAAAGTAGAGGCCAGAGACGGCAGAGAACAAAATGGAAGCAGGTGGAGAGTACAGAGGGCAGGATACCAGCATGGTAAGCTCAGCCCCTCAAGAAACAAACCTGACAGGTTTCGTTGCCCTCAGCAGCCATGAGTGGGAGAAATTAGGGTCAGTCCTCTGGAACCTGGTATGCAGGCTTTGCTGCGATGCCTTTGAGCCTGCTTTCTCCAGATCTCTAGTTCTTCATCTGTCAATGAGTGACCTCGACCCTTCCTTCCAGTTCTTATGCCCTGTGATCACCCTCCCCTTGGATGCTTCCTCTACGACTACAGAAGCCAGCACTCTAGACTCTGCCAGCTCTGCCAATGTGGTACCAAGTTGCTGCACTGCACCTTGGCCAGATTTTCTAAGAGCAGCTCATGTCAAGGGTACTCGTGCTATTCCCCAGACCCCCCAGCTGCACAGGGGTCAACCCGACGCTCCTCCCTCTTACAGGACGTGCACTCCCAGTAGAAGAGCAGGTATCCCACTGGCAGACTGGCACCTGTTCTGCTCTAATAGGTTAGGTGGCATGTGAGGGCAGGTGGTACCCGTGCCCTTGCCTGTCTTATGGGGACAGAGAAGGTACAAAGGGACCCAAATGAAATGTAAGTCGACAGTCGGCAAAAGACAGGCAGGGATACGTACATGCTTTTCCCCTTCAATCTTCTTGTCCGCCACCTGCATTGCATCCAGATACTTAAAATGCAACTCCATCAGCCTGTCAACCTGAAAGAGAGATATTTCAGACATGAGTGAGAAGGAAAGAGAATACCAAGGCAAGAGAACAGTGGGGCTCCCATTCATCTCACTGTCACTCCTTACAATAGGAGACCCACTCTCCCACTTCTGACATCGGGGATGAGCTCTGCTTAGGAACACGGCAGGAATGGATTGAAAAGCTGGGGCAGAGCAAGCCAACACTTGGGATAGGTGCCGTCCGAACAGAGGCCTGTTCCCCAAAGGACACTGAACTCCCTACCCTCTGAGGGCTCCCATGAATTCAAGTTGTTAACAACAAATAAATAAATAAAAATTCAAGTCCCTTCTTGCAAAGAGAAGAAGCTTGAAGTCACATACTTGGTATTCACTTAGAACTTTACAGACATTTCTTTCTTCCAACTGAAACCTTTCATGTTCAGATTCTACCCCAGAGTTGATCTTTTTTTAAAAAGGTCTGAGTAAAATCTCCTTAGTTGCTTTCGAGTTAGAAGAAAGTACATGAAAAAAAAAACCTCTTTCAGCAACTTAAAAAAAGGCTCTAACTTCTGCTCAGCAATAACTTAACAATCAGTTTTCAAGTTAACAAAAGTCATGCTTCAAACATGGCCTGAGGAACACTCGGTGGGTTTGAAAAAATTTCATTTTTCCCTGAGAATTCCAAAAGACTGAAAAAACCCATGAAACCTGCCTAGGTTTCTAAACTATCTCTTTACTAGGCTGGCACCACCACGGCTCTTGGCAACCCTGATATTTACTCAAGAGCTTATAGTGGTTAACTGCAGATGGTGTTTCAACACGGCCTCAGAGTCCAGGAGGACTGTGCCTAAATCCTCTCTGGCTAACAATGACAACCCCAAGATCTTATGTATTTCAGTTTATGTAGTATCTTATGTATTTCAGTTTATGGAGTATCTTCTTGTCCATTATTTCCTTACACCTTAAAAAAACCCTGAGAACGTAGGCAGGAAAGATAGTGACCCTAATTTTAAAGACAAAGAAACTGAAGCACGTATGTTAAATGTCACTAGGGTGACATAATGGCTAAGGTGTTCTGTGCCTAACCTATGATGGCCTCTTGCCCATGCTACGCTGCTAGCGAGGCTGGAGAAAACGGTCCAACGCAAGCTCAGAGAGATAGTGATACACCTCCCTCGGAAGGAGGACAAACTGTCAGCCTTTCCTTGGACACAGAAAGGTATCTGTATGGTAAGTTATATTATTATGGTAAGTTATAGTATTAACTATGGTAAGTTACAGCAGGGATTTGGGTCTTTAATTTTATTCACCTGGAATGATCTAATTCATAACTAGTGGCATGACCACAGTAGACCGTGATTGTAGGCAAGCAACGTATACCTCCAAGCCTGTCTTCTCACCTGCAAATGTGAGCAAAAGCCACAGAGGGTAAACCCCACGGTGCTGGGATAATACATGCAACAATGAAAGGGACCTGCTAAGCTCCCCAGTCATTAAATACATGCTGACTCTTGTTACTATTAAAACTCTTATGGTTTGGCCCACTAAATCACAATGTGAATGATGCGTCTAATCTCATTTACGTGATCATTCCCCTATCCCACAGGTCATCGAGGACAGGCTCTCCCTTCTCTATGTCCATGACAAAACCTTCCATTATGGCCACCTAGGAAGGCCTCATTTGTCTTCCTTTCCTTCTTCTCATCTTCAAGATGGGAAACCATTTCAAAGACAGGGAAAACAAGGCTCAGAGAGGCACACATGCTGAAAATAGCAAAAGCAAGTTCAAATTCGGACGTTTGAATCCAAAGTCCATGGTTCTTGATGACTTTGCCATGCTGTGCAACCCCTAATCCAAATCCTATTACAACCCACTCTCAACTGGGTCTAAAAAATCTCCCTGAGGTACTAGCTGCTGCCACCCCACGGTGCCACTACTTCCAGAAGGATGCATCTGGAGAGGGGAGACAGAGTCACAGAAAAACCCAAGACCCAAAGCCAGGCTAGAGAAGACATTCTAGGGCAGCAGTGCTCAGCCCAGCACCTCCCAGATGGCATCAGGTAAAAGAATCCTTCTAGCCCCCCCGGCCCTGGGCCCGGCCTTACCGTGCAGCAGGCACACCCACCTTCTCACTGTCATTTTCAGTGAATTTATTCAGAAGCCGGGTTCGCTGCTGCCCTCTCAGGTTCCGCAGGAGGGAAGCCAGGATCGAACAGACATGCTCTGGGTTGGGAAGGAGAAAAGGGAACATGCTGTGATCAGAGCGGTAATTATTACCTCTCTTCAAGCCGGATCTGGTTCTATCGAAGGAGGAATAAGTAGGTCTTCCCTGACTGCTGCTATTGATTAATAAGATAAGAACTTAAATTGTGTCATTGGAAACCTGCAGTGATCCTGACATGCTGCATAAGAAACATATTCAAAGGGAATGATATCCTCAAGGACAACCTGAGCAAGTGAATCAAAACTAAATTAGAACTTCCAGTCCGCCTGGAATTAATTGATTTTTATTGTCCACAACAGAACCTTAAACTAATCCCTCATTTACAGAAATAACCTGTGAATACAGTATGAATGTCTGCTATGAGTATATAATGAACAAACAAAACGTGTTCTATCTTATTCTCAAATTACCCCATAATTTCCGTAGGTAAATACCCCAGAATTAAGTAAGAGACACGACAGGGTGCCCGGGTTATCACTTCCATCCTGGTGCAGCTAAAACCCCTTTAAGTTTGAAAGCAGCTGGCCAGTAAGTACTTCAAAATGGTAACAATGCTTTTTGAGTTCATAATCCACAGGCTTCTATTATGAGCTACTATTTTTCTACCTTGGGAAGAAGAGGGTAATTGAAGGGTATATTATAGGCTTTAGCTGTGAAGAGATTCTTTTCTTTAAAAAGAATTTTTAAAAATCAAGAATTATGACCTTGAAAAGGAGGTGGCAGAAGTCTAGTCGTGGAGAAATGATAGAGTGAAGTTTATTTGAGATAATGCCCAGAGCATGGGCAACGAATATTCTATTTGAAAAGTGACTAAAGAACACCTTCACATGTCAAACTTCCCTTGAGTTCTCACAAAGTCACCTATTAATTAAAGCCACTGGTAGGCATTCACCCACAGCACAGATAAGAATGTTTCCCCT